>PVIH01017725.1:0-40892 GCA_004025045.1 Sigmodon hispidus | reverse complement strand
CCAGGAACATGGGAGAGATTTCCATTTTCTGATATCCTCTTCAATTTCTTTCTTCAATGATTTAAAATTTTTGTCAAATAGGTCTGTTACTTCTTTGGTTATAGTTACTCCAAGGTATTTAATACTATTTGCAGCTAATATGAAGGGTAATGTTTCCCTTATTTCTTTTTCAGCTCTTCTATCTTTAGTGTATAGAAGGACTACTGATTTGTTTGAGTTTATCTTGTATCCTGCTACATTGCTGAAGGTGTTTATCAGCTGTAGCAGTTCCTTGGAAGAATTTTGTGTGTCACTTATGTATACAATCATATCATATGCAAATAGAGATAGCTTCACTTCTTCTTTTCCAATTTGTATGCCCTTGATCTCTTTTCGTTCCCTTATTGCTTTAGCTAAAACTTTGAGAACTATATTGAATAGATAAGGGGAGAGAGGACATCCTTGTCTAGTTCCTGACTTTAGTGGGATTGCTTTGAGTTTTTTCTCCATTAAGTTTGATACTGGCTGTCGGCTTCTTGTAAATCGCCTTAATTATATTTAGGTATTCTCCCTTTATTCCTGATCTCTCCAGGGCTTTAATCATAAAGGAGAGTGGGATTTTGTCAAAGGCTTTTTCCGCATCTAAGGATATGATCATGTGGTTTTGTTCCTTTAGTTTGTTTATATGATGGATAACATTCGCAGTTTTTCGTATGTTAAACCATTCCTTTTAGAATCTATCCTTTCCCATCTTTCCCCACATACCCTGAGCTCTCCAGGTGTTCCACTTGAAACGGGTCTAGAATGGCCCCATTGAGAGCTTACCTTTCTATAAAACAGAAGCCCATCTGACAGCGGTGGATATAAACCAGAATGAAATAACCTGACATGATACAAGCCGTTTCTATGTGAGTACAGAAGAAAATAAACTCGTCTCCATGTGCAAATTTCTGATGATGCAATTCTTGTTATCCTTTGAATATTCTCTTTCTTTTTCTTTTTTTTTTTTTTTTTGGTGAAACAAACTTTAGTCATTTTAAAAACTCATTGCAGTTTAATCCAGATGTGTAGTATGGTTGCAGAAAGAGGGAGACAGAGAGAGAGAAAAAAAGACACAGACACATATGGGGAACAGACATCTGAATGTGTTCACTCTTGCCAGGTATGTACAAACAAATTTCTCATATGAAAAAAATAAGCAAATCATATCAAGGCACCGAGCCAGATCCATCAGGTTATCAAGGTTGTCAAGGGAAGGAAAGGCTGACAGTGTCACTGCAAAGTGTGAGAGACTCTGACTCACAAGCATTCACTGGCTTACACATAGATAGGAACAGTGGGCTGCCAGAAAAGGAGCAATTCCTGCTCTGTGTAGGCAGTGCAGCAGAGTCCCCAGACAACAGGCTGTCACTGCTCCAGACTCTCATAGTGCCAGAGATTGATACTGCTGTCTCAGCTCATGCTAGAGGTTTCCTTCTGAGGTCTGGACAATGTATTCCATACCCTGCCAGGCTGCACTCCTGAGGCTCCCTGCATGAGTTCAGGAACAGCCTTGTGAATGACCTGGATCTGTGACAACCACCTCTGACCCTGTTCTTTTGTCCTCTGCCTTTGCTGGACTTTTCTGCCTTGTTTGTCTCACACCCTCCAAGATGGAATCCAACCCTTCCCATTGAAATGTCTCATTTTGTTTGTTTGTTTACTAATTAGAATGAATGTAAAGGGAAGAAACTCACTAAAACTCATCTCCAAGTAATGTTTTCTATTGTTCCAGATTTTACAGCACTTTGATTGTTTCCCATCCTTGAGTTGTATAGCATAGAGATACCCATCCCCTCCTTTCTTTCTGAGAAATCTGTCTTAAATTATTGTACAATTCTGTTCAGATGTCCTCATGTCCTTGTTCTTTAAAGTGGTGTGTATCACTTTTATTTCATGGATATATCTTAGCCTGAGCAGAATGTTCATTTTGCAAACCAAGAAATTTAACGATCACTGTGAGTGGCTCATGGTTTATCCCAGTGCAGATTGTATAATATTTTTTAATAATTGGTCAACAGCAGCTTTACTTGTTTTTTTTTATAACATTATTTTAGCTGCTAAAGGTTTTGGTAGCATTTCATAGATAGCAATTTTTTAATATAATCCCACAGACCACCAAACTTCCAGTTCTTTATTTTGTTTGGAAGATGAAAGGTTTAAAAATGATAGGTATATTTTTAGATAGTAATAACCTTGAAATTTACTGATTCTGAGCATTTATTGTGATTATCTTACTATTTTACCCAGTTACTCTTCAGTCTCAGTAGGCTTGATCTCTGTGTCTCTGTCTCTGAGTCTGTCTCTCTCTGTCCCTGAATCTGTCTCTCTGTCTCTCTATCCACCCCCCACTCAGTTCACTATTGGTAACTGATTGTGTGCCTATAGAAATGGAGACTTTATAAGTCTCAAAGACGTTAATTAAATTTGGTTGCTCTTGTTTAGTTTACAGAGGGTGGGACCAAGATTCAAATACATTTGTTTGATTCCGAAGTTCACATTTTGACCTGACCAACCTTTTGTTGTTTACTTCCTCATCTGTAGGAATCCCCAACAGCTCTCTGAGTAACAGCATTCCATTTCATTTGCATAAAGTACTAAAATGTGATACCAGCTGTCATGCCATTCTGTCTTGTACGGGATGTTAAGGCAGTTTCACACACTACCAGTCATGTCATGAAGTTCTGTCCTGTGAGGGAAGCTAGGACAGTTCATGGGATCATGTAAAGGAAGTGCCTGCTTAAATATATTAAGAATAGAGAGGGCTGTCAGCTGTGGGATGTTTTATACAGTCTTGACGATCTCTAAGGATAAGAAGGGAAGAAACAACAATATAGCCCCAAATCAAGAACAATGTCTCTGGTTACTACCAGTTAATCATCTTTACCTTCAAAAATTTGCTAACTAGCTCTTAAGGAGGAATATCTGGTTCAAGACCCTTTCAAGGCCTTTCCTGGTCCTAACTTCTGTGTCCAGCTTAGGTCCCCACTGGGGCTGAATGAAAGAGCTTTGGGTGACTCCATCACCTCCTGGTTTCAGTCTTCTTCAGCGTCCCTCTAGATTTGAAAAGTGAGTCCTAGCTTTGGGCTTTTGTATAATGCTTGGATTCCCAAGTTTTCTTCTTTGCCTTTAACTTCCTGTTTCTGGTCTTCTGTAAGAATTCCCCTTCCTCCGTGTCTCTCTTAAATCTACCTAATGAATCTCATTAATATACTGGTTTTCTTTACTGTACTCTTCATTTGAACATTTCCACTAGACATGCCTGCTGGAATATTCATGTGGGTTTGTATTAATGCCTTCTTCATAATGCTGTATTTGAGATGGTATTTGTTTTGCACCCCTGTCCAAACCTGCTCCTGGGCTTCTTTTGGCTTGTAAAGCTCCTGTTTCTTCTTAAAGACTAACATAGGCTGCAGACTTCGTGTCTTCCTGACCCTTCTTTTTCCTTGAGAATTTATATAATCAAATTTCTCTTTTTACTTCCCCCGTGGCTTGCAAATGGTCTCTTCTTAATACACCCCCCACAGCCCAGCTTCTGCTCAGCCTTTCCCAGGGCTTCCTTTTGCTACTGAGACAGAGATCTTCTTTAATGCAGATTCCATACTACTTCCTTTCCTAATGCCTTTCTAGAGGTCCTAGTTCCTCAAGCTAAATTTCAAAATCCTGATGTCAAAATTGTTTTCTCTCTTTCTCTCTCTCTCTCTATATAGAGAGACATACACCCGTCTCTAGAGCCTACAATTTTTTATTATTCCCACTTTGCTCACTGCCATTCTACTTGTACCTTTTGGATAGTAAATATTACTTTTCTTTCTTCTACTTGCTAGTTGATTTTTATTCGCTTACTTTTTCTCTCCTCTTCCTGCCTCAAGCTAAGAATCAGATTCTGGTGTTAGAGCCTTCTAGACACCCTGTTATATATCACCTCCCCCAGCCTGTATTCTTTCTCTTTCAGCCTTATCTCCTGACATCAGCCCCCGCCTTTCTTGGCATCCCTAATTTGGTTGGGGGTTCCCAGATATGAAGGCACTTCCTTTTCTTATTTTTCCAGAGGTGATGGGTGGTGGGGAATGGCTTAGGAGCCATGTTATCTATTCACATATGAGATTGTCCTAGAATTTAGCTCCTTGACCTGAGAGACTTTATTCATGCTTTATTTTTAGGGACTATAACACTGGTTGTCCTTAAAACTATAGTACAAACTATGTTATACCAACTATTTGTATCCCTCTGTACAGCTTCAAATTTTACTAAGCATTTTATGTTTGTTGTTGTTTGTTTTGTTTTGTTTTCTGAGTGTCATTAAGAAGTCTGGGGAAAAGGTAGAATGTAGATTATAATGGTGCCTTTTATATCACTTGGGAAGTTCTGTCCTTCCACACTTCGGTTCATAACACAATTTTGCATACCTGGAATGTCTCTGTATTTTCTTAAATTATTTTTTTCTGGTGGATGAAGTTAGTAGGGGACAGATTTGGTGGCATTTGGGTAGTACTTTGATTTCTTGCACAAAATCCGAATAGGAACAAAGCCTTAATGAGTGCTCCTTAAAAGCCATAACTGCTTACCACAGTGGAATTCTTTAACTCTTTTCCCAAACCTCACTTTGCAAATGTCATAAACTAGCCCAATTGTCTTTTGCTTCTAATTCCAAGCTGTTTTCCTAAGAGTGCGGCTGGCAGCACCAGGGGCACATTCTGTATTGTGAGTTCCTAACTTTCCTTCTGGGGCGTTCCCCTCTGTGGGAGTCACACCTCAGAAAAGACAACAATGAACTTCCTGCATGGTTCTCATTATTCACATGTTCACATCTTCCAAATACCCACCTCATTCCCCTCTTACACACCATGATCATCTCACCACCCCTATTCATGCAGACAGACAGACAGACACACACACACACACACACACACAATTGGGACTTCTGTTCTAGGTAGAACCTTTTCTGTGTTTCCATTCAAGATCCATAATTTTCAACATGACATGCCTAATCAGCCATCTCCTTTCTTATCTAAACTTAGGTTTTTCTCATACTAGGTTTCTGCAGATGTATGAATTACTGTACACAGCTTCTTCTCAGCTGACTCCATGCAGCTAGTGGGGCAGGCACTGGCACAGCACATTGGGGGAGGGCAGAAGTGATGCCCAACATGGTCCTTTTTATGGAAACAATAAGGAAGAAGGAAGTAAGCCATGCTAGGTAGGATGAGTGGGGACGAGAGGGCAGAGAGCACTGTGCCTGGGTTATAGTGGACAAGGATGGGCCAGGAATCCTTTGCTATTGCTCCCCTAACCATGTAGCCCTAGGAAACCAGCTCTGAGTGCTTGAGTCCCCATGACAACATTGGAGTAGTTATTGCTGCCTCAGAAGCACTGAACTATGGTTTGCTCAAGCAGCTTGTCACAGCTGATTCCCTAAAGGCTTAGGAACAAACCAAGAGCCTAAAACTAAGCAATTTTTATGCTTCTTTGTGTTTTGTGAAGGAAGATCGAGAGGTTTCTTCATTAGGGGTTATTTTGTTGGTATGCAAGTTCATGACTTCATAAATCTCCAGATGATGGATTTCAATCTCCTGAATAGTTGGATTATTGTGTGCTTTCTGCTGAAATTGTTGATTGTATGCCCAAATTAAAACAGTAGAATGCATTTAGCTTTTTCTGTGAGATCTAGTGAAACTAAGCACAAATGAAACCAAGGGATAAAAGATAAGGGCCTTTGGGTTTATCAAACTAGCTAATGGTACTTTAAATAACTTCCTTGTGGACTTTACTCTCATTCAACTTTCTTAAGTCCACTTGATACCTTTTTTTTTTTTTTTGAAGATACAGTCTCACCATGTAAACCAGGCTAGCCTCTTAATGACAGAGATCCATCTGCCTCTGCCTCTTCAGTACTGAGATTAAAGGTACATATCCTATCATTTAAAACATTATTTTGTTGTTGTTACATATATAATTGCTGTTATATAAATAATTGTTATAAATTTATTTATAAAATAAAACATATGGGCATGTTCAGTTTTGGATGTAGAGCTATTTGTGGAAATGAGACAAATCATTGTAGATTTAGAATTATAGTCAGCTTGCAAAATTATATTCATTCATTATTTCAGTCATTTGTCCTATTGAAACTGTCTTCCAGACACCTTCAGTACAACAGTAAGCCAAACTGGCACATGAGCAGGTGATAGATTTAGTCCTAGGTTATATTGCTATTATGAGCCATATTCTGAGGAAGGCATGGCAGAGGCTTTGAAGGGTACACTTAGCCCAGCCAGATGGCCTCATGTGGAATAAAGAGATCATAAGTCATAATAATGGTGCCAGAAAGGGGCCACGGTCTCTGAACTCTGTGAGAGAGTCATGCCTTTCTGTCTGCATGAGATGGTAAATGGAGTGAGTATTTACCCCTGCTCATATGTTGAAGCTCTGTCCCCCAGTGTTATGGTATTTATAGAAGTCAGACCTATGGGTCTTCTGAAGGTGATTTACCTAAATGGAGTGATTGTAGGTGGGGCTATCCTGCTAAGGTTAAAGAAGAGACCAGAATGCCTTTTCTTCCATCTGAGGATGCAAGAACCAGCAGCAGCCTGCCAGGAAGGATGTCTTTCCTGTAAGCTTTAAACTTCCCAGCTTTGGGTACTGTGAGAATGAAGTGTGTGCGTCACCAGATTCTTCTCCACCTGCCCATGCTGATTTGTACATCCAGGAAGGCTTTTAATAGCAGGAGGAGAGAAGGGCACTGCTCTGGTTTCTTGGTTGAGATGACTCTAACTACTATGGTGTAAGGAGACAAGGGCCAAAGCAGAGGCTAGAAAACTACTCAGAAAGGAGCTGTTGTGATTGGTGACTCAGGCGGAAGTGGCAACAGTGCAGAAGTCCGTCCTCAGATGTGGGGTGTGTTCTGAGGGTAGAGCTGAATGATCAGGTAGAATGGACAGGACTTGTTATGGGAAAGTCAGGGAGAAGGTCCGGAAAACTGGAAGAATGGACTTTCCCCAGTGTAGGTTGTAAAGGCAGAGAAGAGAGTTAGTTACTCACCCATTAATCTCTAAATATTGTCAGACCTACAGGTGGGGGTGCCAAAAACACTGGAGATGGGTTTGGGGTTCGGAGGATAGCAAAGCTGGAAATTCAAAAGCCGAAGTTGACAATATGCAAATAGAAATGCTATTTAAAATATTGAATAAATGGTATGGTCTTGGTGTGAATCAATCACAACAAATGCTAGCCTTGCCAAGAGGCATGGCAGGACAGCTCCCTGTAGGCATGTACTGGTCCAGCATGTGCTAACATTGGGTGAGGACATTCTTCTTACCTTGTCTGTTCTCAGTGCTTACAGATAGACTACAAACTTAGAGTCCAAACCCAAAATGCAAGTTCCTCACTTAAAGTGGGTAAAAGGTGCTGACATTTATGTCATGTGTCATTATATCCCCACACTTTCTGATAATGCTCACTTTCTATTTTTAGGTAGATTTCAAATACAGTGTGTTATATTTCTGAAACCAAGGACCAGTGTGTAATTGCTAGCTTTCAAGTACATCAGGACTTTGAGTCCTGGGCCTTCCATTTTCTACTTGTTTTTACAGAAATAACTTTTTTTTTCTTCCTTATCTCTGAAAACCAAGACTGCACATAGTGTGAGTTCTGCCTCACATTGTTAGGTTTCGAAGTACCACACATGAATGATTTACAGAAGTGCATCCTAATTGTGGATAATCTTCCTAAATCATATGTTTTCCAAGGTTGGAATTGCATTCACCTTGTATTTTTAATAGTTAACTATTTCAGTTGTCTTAGTAGTGCTGATGCTAGAGCTGGGTATGTAGTAGAGTAGCTCAGTGATAAAACACTTGTCTTTACATGGCCTTGGGTTCAATCTCAGCAGTGCAAAAACTAAAACAAACAAAAGACAAAATGAGGGAAGGAGGAAGCAAAGCTTGTCTCAGACCATCCAACATTTGCTATATTGGATTCAGACTTCCAGTCCATGTGTGCTCAGACAGAAATGTGTGGGCTTAAAGTTACACGCACGAAGACTTTTATTTACTGAGAGAAAGCATAAGTCATTATCAAGGAAAAGAATGATTTTGTTTACCCTCTCTTAAAATTCATATTGTAAAATACAGCAGAAAATGTCTTCTTCTCATGCTATGTGATGTATCAGCTATATGTTTTTATAATTTGTTTACTACACTTTCTTCAAGTGAGAGGCATCTCTCCTCTTTACTTTTCTCCTACAAAACAAAGATACCATCTCTTTTTTCTGGTTTTCTAGAACCCAGCCTATGTACTGTTATATGAGGATAATTACAAGTAAAGATTGTAAGTAATTATTATGAAAATAGAAGAAAATGCATATGCTGGAGCACAGAAAGCTTTGGTCCCTCAGGCTTCTGGAGGTCCAGTGCTCTTGGGCATTGATGTTTCCCATTGTAGATAGGATGGAGAAGGCCCACCTTGCTTACTTTGCAGATAAATAGATAAGATCCTAGTAGGTTTTATTCTGAGTCTGTTCTGCTTTCTATTTATTTCCCTCACATCTAGAAAGTTTCCCAACATGCAATAAATATTCAGCACACTCATTGAACTGATACATGGAAACAAAACCTTATGGTTCTAATTATACAACAGTGTCTATAGATTTTTTTCGGGAAACAGACACCACATGAGCATCTCATTTCTGTAAATGCACTCTTGATTGATTTACAAATGACATCCCCTGAAGCTGTGACAGACATATTGGATTTTGGTGTGTTGTTTCATTCAGTATAGCTCTTCGGTTTTTCCCCCCTTTTTAAAATTATGTATTTTACACATCAACATTTCTCCACATCAAAGGACTGTAGAAGAAACAATGCTCTCCAGTTTTCAATGAGTCATTACTAAATATCCACCTCACATTTCATTGAAAGAGTTCTTTTCTAAAAGGTGTCTCCATAACTGTTTATGGGCATTGACCTTAATTTTCCAGACAAGCTTGAATGAAATACTTCGGAGGTAAAACTGAATGGAGCCCTGAGTCCAAACTTTGTTCTGAAAGGCATGCAATAAAAATTTGGGCAGCAATAGATGATGTAATAGGAAAAGAAAAATTTTAAAAATTGAAACTTGCTTTTTTTTCCTGAATGATACTATAGAAAGTAGAAGAATGTCTATCAATGTTCTTTCAGACTTTATTAATAGAGTGGGAACTATGCTTTCTGTTTTTTAAAAGTGAATGAAAGGGGCTGGAGATGGCTCTTCCAGAGGACATGGGTTCCATTCACAGTATCCATATGATGGCTCACAGCCATCTGTAACTCTAGTCTCAAGGTATCAAACACCTTTTTGCTTCTAAGGGCACCAGATAGGCATGGTGTACATGGACATACATACAGACAAATTACCCATACACATAAAATAAAATTTAAAAAATGTGAATGAAGATTTTCTCTAAAATTATTTATTTTTCTGTCTGTCTCTCTGTGTGTATCTGTCTGTGTATGTGTGTGCATGCATGTGCATGCCCACATATATTCATGCATGCTCTTGCACTTGGGCATGCATGAACCTGGGTAAAAGGTCAGAGCACAACTTAAGGAGTCAGATCTCTCCTGCCATTTAGGTTATGGGGGTCAGGTGGTCAGGCTTGGAGGTAAGCACCTTTATCCACTGTCATAACTAGATTGACTTTTTGATTGTTTGATTTTCTTGTTGTTGCTGTTGGCAACTTGACAGAAGCTAGAGTCCTCTGGAAAGAGAATCCCCATTTGACAAAATGCCTCCATAAAATTTCCTATAGGCATATTTGTAGGGCCAAACCCACTGGGCATAGTGCCATCTCTGGACAGGTGGTCCTGGGCTAGGTAAGAAAGTAGCTGAGCAAGCCACAGGAGCAAGTCTGCAAGCAGCATCCCTCTGTGATCTTTGCTTCAGTTCCTGTCTTAAGTTTCTACTGTGACCTCTCTCACCAATCGACTAGGAAGTATGAGACCTGAAATAAATATTTGTCTCCCAAGTTGGTTTAGTTGGTGTTTTGCTACAGTAATAGAAAGCAAACTAAAACTTCTACTAAGCTCTGCCTCCCTCCCCCAATACTTTTAATGTAATTTGTCTGGCAAGTCTTTCCAACTCTTGTTAATTTTTTTTTAACCTAATCACAAGTACTAAAAATGTTTAGGATGCACATTCATGCATGTATGTATGTATGTGTGTGTTATGTGTGTACGTGTGTGTGTCATGTGGTAAAACCAATGCTGAGTGGTCTATAGGATTCTTGAGTTTTTCATATTATACAGCTGCCTGAGCAGGAACTTTCGATTATGTTCATTTATACAGATAGACAAAAAAGATGGTAGAGGTAAGTACTTTGCCTTCAAGAACTCCACACAGAGAGAAGCTAGAATTATAGGCTAGGCATTCTACTGTCAGAGCCACAGCCACTTCCGTATTCTGGCTTTCAGTGACAGCTGAGGAAATCTGAGATTGTTTTGTTTGTCCTATTGGAAATGACAATTACAGTAATGGCCAAATATACTGTGACATTAATTCCCCCTGGAAGTGTAATTGGATTATGTTTGTTAACTGAATGAGTGTGTGGTATGTCTAGATATTGCTTTTAATTGATTTACAAATGACATTACTTGGAGCCATGGCTGCTGTATTGGACTTGGAACCATGGCTGCTGTAGTGGACTTGGAACCATGGCTGCTGTAGTGGACTTGGAACCATGGCTGCTGTAGTGGACTTGGAGCCATGGCTGCTGTATTGGACTTGGAACCATGGCTGCTGTATTGGACTTGGAACCATGGCTGCCGTAGTGGACTTGGAACCATGGCTGCTGTAGTGGACTTGGAACTATGGCTACTGTAGTGGACTTGGAACCATGGCTGCCGTAGTGGACTTGGAACTATGGCTACTGTAGTGGACTTGGAACCATGGCTGCTGTATTGGATTTGGTGTTCAATGTTGTACTTTATGTTGCTGATTTTGGCTTCCCCACGTCAGCGGTGGTTGTTATATTATATTATTTGAATCAGACTTTAAAAGTAGCCCTCTGAAAAGAACTAAGTCACTGTGACACCCATGCTGAGGATGCCTTTATTGTGACTAGCCAAAAACATTATTTAATCTCTGAGTGGAGAAAAAAAAGAAAAGGTTGACCACTATTTTTCTGTAAATAATATTATTCTTTGACACCTTCTGTGAGTCAAAGCTCCAGACAGAAGATTATAAACAGACCTGCTGATTACACTCTCAACTCCAAATAATACTGTTTCAACTATCTAAGTAGTAGTGTATCTGCAAGTCCATTGTTGGGGGCCCTGTTGTTTTACAATTTTCTTCAATACTCAGAATTGAGCTCTAAAGACATGCTGTTTTCAGCATTTTTGTAGAAAAACTTGATGTTTTCCAGGATCCTTGTTCTCTCATTCAGTGTTAAAGAATTCCTAGCTCCCTTGCAAGTTATTTGTCAGATCTTTGATAACTGCTATCAAGTCCATGGTCCACACTTTCACTTTACCCTCTGTGCCCAACCCATCTCTGACACTGTAGCTTTTTCCTAGGAAACACAAAGGCAACATTCACTCAGTGAACATTTGATTTTGGCCTAGACATTCTTCTAGGACATTCAGCTTATTCTTGTGTATTTGAGTTGGTAGAGCTGAATAGAAGTATTTCAGAAGCTTGCTATCTTTTAGACTGTAATATGAAGTTGCTGGCCTGGTCTAGCCCCAAGATACAGACCAGCGGTCCCAAATAGTCACACAAAGTCTTATATTAACTACATGATGTTTGACCTATGGCTCAGGCATATTACTTGCTAATGCTTACTCTTAAACTAATCCATGAGTAGCCATGTGACTTAGTGCCTTAGTACCTCATCCTGCTTCCTCTGTGTCTCCCTGGCATCTTTCCCTCTGCTCTTTTACTTCCTGGAGTTTTCTTTGTCTGCTTGCCCTACGTCTGCTTCCTTTTATCAATCAGCATTTTATTAAACAAGGATTTACAATGATGAATATTTACAGTGTGCAAAAGCATAATCCCACAGAAATAGACAGCATACAAAATCACAAGCTAGCAGATTCTCAAGAGGGAGAAAATATTAGCCATTTTATTGGCTGTAGTGGTTCTGGATACTGCTTAAAATCATTAAATGGCAGGCAGTGTAGATCAGAGGTAGAGGAAGACTCTGGTTGATGCTCTACACACACACACACACACACACACACACACACACGCCCCAAGTATATAGCCATTGATATAGTCCCATGCTTTTTCAATTGGACCTTCCTATGCTGAGAGATAATACTAGTGATAGGAGATGATGGATCTCATTTTTTACTAACCCAATAAAAAATTACCTACTTTATAATATCAATTTATGCTGGAGAGAGATCTGTGTTTGCAAAGTTGAATCTCTAGCACGAATATCAACAGTTGTGCATAATGGCATGAGCTTCTAATCCCAATTCTGGGGGTGGGGGGCACAAACCAGAAGGATCTTTTGGAATCACTGACCAGTCAGCCTAGCCTTGGAGGCCTATGTCCCAGTGAGTGAACCTGTGCAGGTAAATAAGGTAAATGATTTTGCTTCCTCATGTATGTGCCCCCATTGTGTACACATACACACACACACACCTGTGTATACAATTACCCACACAATCACACACACTACACAAAGTCCCTGTTCTATAATAAAAAATTAAAGAAAAAATACATCAACTTGTGCTTTGGTTTAAATTAATAAACAGTTTTCCTAGACTCCAGTTATATAGCAAAGTGATGAGGTATAATTGTTTTGTTAGATCTTTGTCAACTTTTACCTGCTGAGACATTTTATTTTTGCTTTTTATAAAGAAAATATGCTGTGTTTATGATATGATGCACAAAGTAGAAATGGGGTAGGAAATTGCCATGTCCCATTATAGTCTAAGTAGGCTTTCTTAATTACAAAATAGAGGATTTCAACTCCTGTTCTCTTATGGTAGGCATCAGAAATTAGTTTTCCTGACTGGAGCATGTCATCAGTCTGATGTCCTGTCTAATGCAACATGTGCCGTCTCCCATCTGAGGCTTGGTTAGTGTCAGGAAATGATTGGCCTAGACTGTCTTTCCTGTCAGTGAGTGTGGTGATACAAAATTGGTTTGAGAAATGAGAGTTCTAGTTCTAGATGCACTGACACCATTGTTCTGGTGACACCAATACCTGGGGTCATCCCTGGTGTTAATAGTGGTTGATCTGTGGTGGCCATGTTCTCATCCATTTTCCTGGACCTGTTCATGCTGAGCTGATTCAGTGATGCAAGAAGATATTTGGTATTAATTTAGGAAATTTGTTAGACTAGCTGGAGTAATATCAAATGCTTTTCTTCAATATAGTTACCTGGAGACCGAATTAAACAAATGTCTAAGTCATTTTCTCTAAAATTTCATATTAATTTTAATTAGAATAAATTAATTGCACATTAGAAAGTCAAAATGGATAATGAGTTTATGGCAGGTCTTATTGATAGACATGTAAAAAATGTTCATTTCTTAAGGCTGTTTAAATCCTTCTGTTTATCCTTTATCTGCCTGCAGCCAAACAGCAATAGAACATTCCACTGAAAATAAGTAAACAATCATATTTTGCTACTTAATACTGAATACTTAGTACAGTAATTAAATTATGTGACAAGAAAGGAAGGCGGTAGTTGACTGTATGTCTTCATTACTGGCTTTTGGGTAATTTAGAATTGATTCATGATAATGCTGAATTAAGTTGTTCTCATTAGTTATCATTGTAATGCCTACTGAGCTGTTTTGATCTTGTGAGATATGTATCATATCCTACATGTAAGTCTTCCAGAGCAAAGTTGAATTTGAGAGCTATCAAAATAAATAAATAAATAAAAAGGCAGCATTTTTCTTTCTCTCTCTTGGATTGTTTTTTGTTTCCTTGTTTTATTTGTTTGTTTTAAGAACATAATCTATTTGTCAAGAGAGAATTTATTTGACATGATTATCATTTAATGAACTTAATGGATGTACCAGGTTTTCTATTATTGCATCAATTCAATTAATGCTAGTACTGAAGACACAAACTTTGAGTGAGTATGTATAACATATGTTGTACTGAAAGTCATTTTCAAAACAATCTTGTGTGTGTATGTGTCCAAGTGCAGGTGTATTTGTGCCACATGAACATGTGTAGGGCAATTAACAACCTTAGGTATCTGTCCTCATTCTCTATTCATTGTTGTTCACGCTGGCTAACCTGGGATCCTCCAGGGATATTCCCATCTTTGCTTCCCATCATCTCACAGGAGCCCAGAGTTTACAGAACGCCCACTACTGCTCCCATCTTTATGAGACTTATGTGGTTTCAACAACAAGTTATTTACTCCATATATCTTTTTCTCAACTTTTTTTATTTATATATTTATTATTTTACATCATGTAGCCCATCAAACTCAGTTATTAGGCCTCTCAGATTCATACCCACTCTTATGATCTCCCCATTTACAGAAATGCCCATTCATGCTGCTCATTTACTTACTTACATTGAAGCATAATTAAACTCCATGTGGCCAGACCTTTTTTCCCCCAATTTAATAGTCATTATTAATTGAAAAAATTAAGTTAGCAAGCAGAAGTTTGGTGACTGAAAAATACTTTTGTTAAAGGTACTGCCATCTTTGCTTTAAATGTTAAATTATTGAACTTGTTTTCAGTCTGTTTTTTGTTGTTGTTTTCAAACTGAGTATATGAATAAAATGGTCACCTCAAAATTTTTCTAGGATTTTCTGTTATACATGTATTTATTCAGATGTATTGTCAGAATCAGTCATTGATTGCCACTGTTCAATCTGATATGTGTCAGTCCCTGATTCTCTCTCTCTCTCTCTCTCTCTCTCTCTCTCTCTCTCTCTCTCTTCCTTCCTATCTTTCTGTCTTTGTCTCTGTCTCCCCTCCCCCATTTTGTGTGTGTGCATATGTGTGTGTGTGTTTGTGTGTGCGTGTGTATGTAAGTGTGTGATGAACAATTCTACTAGGGAATAATATGCTCCATGTAAAAATCTTTGGTCTCTAATGGTTATAAATAGTCTTTCACTGTTTATATGTTTTATCCAGTTGTATAGAAGAAGACATTTGAGGCTAGTGGGAAGCCATTTCAACTGATTGTGCTGTCAGTAAGAGTAACTTGGAGGGGAAGCTCAGCCCAGCACCTGGACCCAAATTCTCAGAATGCCATACAGTATTTCAAAAGATTTGCTGCTTAGGAGGCATTTTGAATGAATTTTTTTTGTCCAAAATGATGCTGGACTAACATTTCATTTTCTAAGATTGTATTATCCTTTAAAAAGAAAAGAGAAAAGAGAAATTTACCTCTACCAGAAAGAGCATGGCCTTCATTTTCATTATGTGATGGATCTTTTTTTCCACTGCTGTCTTTACATGCACCATCTTTGGAGAGGTGCTTTTTCAAGGGAGCCCTAAATCTGTCACAAGAAGATGAATGATTTGTACACGCAAAGTCTCTGTAGCATGGAAGATAAGTCCTCTGAGAGGATCAAAGTGGGTGACAGGTACCAAACTCATATCTGACCTCACTGATGTCAGGCAGGAATCCAAATGAAAGGCCACCTGGACCTTAGACTTTTTGTTTATTTTTAAACATAATTTCCACATTAATGTTAAAGATAGTATATGTTCATATTCAAGATGATCCTTTAATATTATTGAGGTTATATCATATTCTGTTTTTATGTGCCCTTTTCTGTTGGGAAACTACTTTTACAATATGTTTTAAACCATAGTTTAATTTGCTGATGAAGTATAGTCCTTTGATAGTGTTTATGATTATGCATAAGATATTAAATATTTAGAAATTTGAATATAAAAATGTAAGTTTAAAAATTCATGGTTTATGCAGTAATTAATCTATAAAAATTAATTTATGAATAGTTAATCAGCTCTGTTTGATTTCCACATTCACTTCTAAGTTTGTATTATTTACTAATAATATGTTGTTCATTGTGTTCAAAACCAGAGAACTATGAAGAGCTAAAAACAATGATCATGTGCAGTTGACAGAAACTACATTTGATCCTTGCTGTTTGTGGACTTGGCATCTGCAGTTTCACCTGCCTTGGACTTATTGACAGCTCTGTTAGCATGTGAAGGATTTTAATAGGAACTCATGGGCATCACAATCAGGAGCCATGAAGTCCTAAGTATCCAAGTCTGTCCTTCCTCACTGACATATAACTCTCTCTCTGCCTTGTTTGAACTTTAAATTTTAAGCACATATTCTCTTCAGTAGCTGTGGAGTGTCTTGTGTTTTCCTTGTTGTCTTTCTTTTTGAAGGGGCCTCCATGCATAATGTTTCTAAGTTCAATATGCCGTATGGACAAAATAGCTATGGCAGCTCAGTTTCACATGAATGACTTATGGTGCTCTTGGCCCAGGGCTCAATGCCAGTGGGTCAATAATATGTATTAAATGAGCTGTCTTTGTACAGAAACACAAATAAAACAAGTCTATATATTGATTCCTGGGAGAAATTTATGATCCCATGCTTGCAGGATGCTAGCCATGTGTTTTCCAGGAAGCAGCAGTTTAGCATTGCTATTTCAGTGTTCACACTGACTATGTAGAATTTCTATATACAACAACTGCATGCACTAAGGGTTACTAAACTGTGGAATTTATGTGTTGGAAAATAAGAATTTGAGTAAAAGAAGCAAATATACCTTCACTTTCATAGGAACTATCCCTTTTTCTTTCTCCAGACTACCCAATGTGCATACCTTCCTTCTTTCCCTCCCTCTTTCCCTCACTCCATCCTTCCATCCATCTCTCTGAGTGTGTATGTGTGTGTGTGTGTGTGTGTGTGTCTGTCTGTCTGTCTATATGTGTCTGTGTATATGTGTTTTGCTGTTGTAAAGCCAGAGCTTCCAGCATGCTAGACAAGCACTCTATCCCAGGACTACACTTTAAGCCCTCAAGTGAATACATTTCTGTATAGAAAGTGTAGATATTCATTAGCAGCATGATTATTTGGAAAACTACTTTTCTGTACCTCCTTTATTTTTCAAGTGAACATCAAAAGACCACCAGTGAATAACAAAAACTAATGGACGTTTGGAGCAAAGGCTCACATAAGAACAAGTGCTTGTTTGCCAGAGGGTCTGGTTTAGTTCCCAGCACCCACACTGCAGCTCACAACTGCCTGAAACCCTGGTTCCAAGGAGGCTAGAGTCCCCTTCTGGCATTCTCAGTCTCAAAGTACACATGTGGTACACACACATGCATTCAGGCACATAAAATAAAAATAAATCCTTATAAACAAAAAAGTGAAAAGAAATAATGGGAAGTTTCCAGATGATAGTTTTCTGCTCTATTTGTGGAACTGCAACTTATCACTTAGAAATTTTATTTTTAAAATCCTGTAGGAAGTTTAGCTGTTGATTTGCTGATTTGGGGCTGTTAGAAACATTGATGAAATAGGATGCCAGTGGATAATTTCTTCTTTGTCTTCCTAACTCTTGAATGGAGAGATCCATCTATATTGTCCTGAGATTAGAGACCATGCCAAGGCCTACGTGAATGCTTTCTGACTCTATAGCCCTGGCTTCACCTCTTCCATTGTAACATTTAAGCTGAAACTCCTGTGGCCCTGTTATTGAAAACTCCACCTCTGCTCTGTCAGAAGGTCTCATCAGCTAATCAGATCTGTATTGTCACTTGTAGGGAGAGGAAAGGGAGAAAAGTGAATGTGAACTATTGACATAAGCACAACCATGTTAAAGACCCGAGAGCGTCAGACCCATGGAGTAATGGCAAAGCCTTCTTCCTGGGGTGGGGTTCAGAGACATAGATGGCCTTCCTCTGAGACCAGGTGGTCAGAGTGTGCAGACTAAGCCTCCCCCCATTGTTTGTTCTCCTCCTCTGTGTTTCTGGCCAGGAGACTGCTTCTACAGAAAGTAAATAAAACTGCCTTTGTGAGCCAGCCTCAGACCATAAACTGTACCTCTTAAATATCTGCATGTAATAACTCTGCCTCCTGTCTGGCTGTCTATAATAACCACTTTCTCAATCCCCGCCTCTCTGTTCAACTCTATATAGTAAATATGCTGGACTTCTAGGTGCTGTGGTTTCTCCAGTTGAGAGCCCATACCACTTGGCCCCAGCTGTTTCTGTCTGTGTTTATCTTTCTTCATTCGCTCAGCCCACCCTCTTAGTCGAGTGTAAGGTACATGGGCAGCACACTCATTGTTACTTCCCGTATTGAAACTGTCACCCTCATCTGAAAGTGGCAGGTGCCTCTGCTCCTCCCAGTGTACCTTCAGCACTTCAGTCATGTTACTGTTGTTGTTTTGAAAATACTAAAATAGACATCTCCTCCTCAGAGCCCTACACTATATTCCCATTGACTCTAGGAAAAGCAAAAGCCCTTAATAACACACACACACACACACACACACACACACACACACACACACACACACACACATGCACGTGTGCTCTGTGGAAACCCTTCCACAGGAACATACACCTCTGTCCTCCCCTTCTTCTGTGGCCTCTGCTGCAGAGCGCTCTCTCCATTGGGCATGCTCAGTTTTGTCTTGCACCCTTGCATGTGCCTTCCATCCAGTTTATATCTTGTCTTCTCAGAGACATCCCACAGCTTATTCTCTGCATTTCCTTCTGTTTCCTCTTAGAATTCTCCTTATCAATGATGTACTTTCCAAATGTTTCTGTCTGCATCCTCTCCATAATCTTTTTTTCTCTTGCTTTATTGATGTCTAGAGTGATTGCCACTTCTACCTTTATATTTACTTTAGTAAGTTTTCCCCCATTGGAACAGGAGCTTTATGGCATGAATCGTTACTTTGTTTCCCATTGTGTATATAATTTTATACAATACGTGGAATCAGTAAATATTTTATGAAAGATTTAATGAGTTCATTACCAACAGCTCATTATTGAGTTCCTGCCCACTGTCTTCATTATTCTAGATATTTATCACATATTAAAGAAGCTATGTTCAAAGAACTGGAAGATAAGACTGATGTTGCTACAGTCTCCTGTGTCTGTTCCATTGATCATCAGACATCTGGCAGGCCAGGCAGCTGGTCCTTTCCTTGTTATTCCACTACTTGACCAGGAGGGAGGACTTTGCTTCTGTCAAGGATATACATAAAACTTCTAGATAAGGCAAAGATTGGTTACATATTTTTGTAGAGAGTAGGAAATTAATAATGTTTATAAGAACTTGGATGCTTTCTCAGGGATTCTTAGCTTGCCTATGTGAGAACTGTAGGCCATTCCAGGCCCAGCGTTGAGGTTTTTTCCATTTGTTTTTAAACTGTAGAAGCATGAGCTGATGTTTTCATATTTTATACAGCTTCCTAAATATAAAAAATTATCATGATCATGAGTTGTATAAAGCAGGCTGCTAAGGATATAGGCCTTAGTTATAGCTCCTGATTAGAGCTTAATTGATGATAAATTATGAAACTACAGCTAAAACCATATCCTTTTTCTAGAGCACCAGTTCTCAGCCCAGGGTTTGGGATCCCTGCAGAGGCTACATATCAGATATTTCCATTACAATACATAACAATTGTAAAATCATAGTGATGAATAGCAATGAAGTAATCTTATGGCTGGGAGTTTCCATAACATAAGGAACTGCAATAAAGTACCACAGCATTGGGAAAGTTGAGAAACACTGGTCTAGAGAATTACATAATCCCGGGCTGGAGAGATGGCTCAGTGGTTAGGAGCACTGAGGACCTGAGAATTACATAATCCTTAGATGATCTGGTCAGACAATGTTCCTTTAAGACATTCTAAAAATATGTTTATTATGCTACAGATTTTGAAAATATATATTTTTTATTATGTACTCATTTTTTAACTGAGGTGTCCAAAAATATTCACTAGGATTACTTGAGTCTTATCAAAGCAATCAGTTAAGTGAGGAAGACAATATTCATTAAATGGTCAGGGGATTAAAAATATTTTGGCGTGTCAGGACAGTGAAGCTGGTTCAGGGGAACAGAGAGACTTTCCTGAATGAGTAGTATGTGGAAAATACATTCTAAAGGGGAGATAGGTCATTCTGACATAGAAGATTGAAAGCCAAGCCCGAGAACGAGCAATGAAGGCCAAACACCTGGTGGCAAGGACCCTGATGTTGGTGGGGACGTGAGTGGATGGGTTAAGCCAAGAGGGAAAGGGCAAGGCTAAGTGACACTTGAGCCACTCTCCCAGGGACCATCCTGCTTTACTGATGGAAAATTAGTCATTTTCTTTCACTCTCATGGTGTCCCAGTTTGGGTGATAAATTGTAGCATAATTGGGCCATGCTAAGGAGTTCATTCTCTGCCTTAAGTCAGTAGGAACTCAGGAAGAAATGTGAGACCTAAAGTGAAGGCCTGAGAGGCCAACAGCTGCTTCACATGCAGTGAATGTGAGGCAGGTCACTAAGGACAGTAAACAGTTGCTTCCCATTATCTTTCCCATTAAACAAATTATTAACTTTTCTAAGTGGCAAGCTAATTCAGAAACAACAACATTGAAAAGCTATTGAAATCATTTGCTGAAAAGTCCTTTATCTTTGGGTAAAGACATTTGATATAGCTACAGGTAAAGGGATTTTTTTCTAGTTCATTTAGTTATACCTTGCATCATTTTTAGACTGTTCGCTATGCAATGCTGGTGCTCTAAAAGATTTTGAAACTGAGCTTGTTAGAAAATGAATTAGCTGCAAATCTAATAATTTAGAACACAGAATCAAAATTATCAAGGGAACTGGTCACAGGGACTTGGGGGGGGGTGGCTGAGACCCTACTTATTTGTTAGTGATTACCAGACATAATCCTCAAGAATAATTTCTAAATGAGTGAAACAATGTGTCACCCAAGAATCTGACTTCCAATGGATGCTGCAGTGTTTCCTCTTTAAAATTTGGCTACAGCCATTTGTCCAGCTCCTTAAACAGTTTATCTCATAGCCTTAGGGATTGCTGAGTAAAGAACCTCCTCAAGTCTACAGAACTAAAATAATGAGTACAATATTTAATGTTTCTATTAATGTTGTTTCTTTGGGATTCCTAACAAAATATTTTGCTTCAAGAATAGAGATGAAAATTTTTCTTTTGCTGTTGTATTGGGGCAGAGTATCTCTATTTATTCCAGGCATTCTCCTTTTCAGTGCTGGTAGTATAGGCATGTGTCACCCATACAGAAAAGCAAATCTTCATTTAAAAGTACAAAAAAAGAATTAATGTCTTAAAAGTGTTTTATTGAGACCAAATGAAAATGTATTTTTTTCTGGCAAATATGGACTCAGAAAAACAAACTATTTAAAATGATCATTTGCAATGTATCAAGACATTAGGATGTTATCACATGAATGAAAAAGCCAAGTGAATGTCATCTGAGCAGTTTGATGCTATGGCTGCTAGACATGTGTTCAGGGGTTTAAAACTAATAATAATACTTTAGTAAAACTTAGAATCCCTCAAGGTATTACAGTAATCAAGTAACAGAACATCATAGTCCTCAGATTTGATAGTTAAAAGTGAATATATTTACTTAGGAATGTACCTTCTACAAGAGGAAATAATTTTTAAAAATTATTAGCTAGGAGAGAATCGTTAGCAATTTTTCTCAACTCTGAGGAAATTGCTGAATTTTAGTGACTCTCACCACTCTTTAATTTAAAAATACTGAACCTGACTTAATAACTCTAATAGTTCCTTTTCTCATTGCTGTGGTAGAGTAGCTAACAAAGGAACTTTGAGGGAGGGAGGCCTATTTTGGCCCACAGTTCAGGGATTATTGTCCACCAGGGAGGACATCAAGGAGGTTGGGAGAGACTTGTTTTGTTCTGTAGCACCTGTCACATCCCAGTGTCAAATGTGAAGCAGAGTGCCTGGGTCCATTGGTGCTAGGGGATAGCCTTCAAGGTCTGCCTGTAATAGACTCCATCAGGTACCCTACTTCCTGAGTTTCAGGGCCTCCCCTATCAGCGACATCAGCTGTGAACCAAGCTTTCAAACACATGTGATTTTGGGTGCATTTCACATTCAAAACACAATAAGATAGTCCAACACTTAGTCCATTTTATGCTGCTATTATAAAATACACAAATCTGAGAGACTTCTATTGACTAGACACTTACTAGGTCATAAGGATAGTTGCTGGGAAGTCCAAGATTCACATGAGGAAAAGGCAAAGGAGCAGTGTGGGAGAACAGGGGCATCTGACTCCATTTTAAAAGGCATGATTATTATCTTATGATAATGGCATCAATCTATCCTATCTCATGAGGCCCTGTTTCCAGTACTGTTGTACTGAGGTTAAGTTTCAGTGCGTTGGGGACACATTGACAGACTTTCTAAATGTCCCATCTCGAGTCCCCAACTTGGCCCACCTTTGCCTTGACCTGGCTCCTGTATGGCCACTGCTAAGCAATGGCTACTGGCTTCTGTTTTCTTTCCATGTCGCAGTCCAGGGCTGGGTGGCTGTTTGCTTGTGCTTCATTGCTTTTGTAAACTAACTATTAGCAACTCCACCCTCAACCTCCTTTACATCCATCATTGACCCTTCCACCACTTCAGCTTTGAAGCACATGCTCATTTAGCATACTTGACATTTCTTACTAGAGCAGTTTCCCACTGTTCTCCCAGGAAGTCCCCTTCTTTGTTCAATTGGATAGTAACTCACTACTCCTACCCTCTCTTTTTTCCTCTCCTTCAGTGTGCTAACCATTGCAGGATAGAACCTCACTCTCTCCTGTCCCCCACCATCAATCTTGAGGGTTACGATTAGTCACACAGATGAGCATGCCTCCCCATAGCCTCTCAAAAGCTTCCTCTGTTGTTCAACTGTTCTTGTCCTCTTTTCAGGGGTCAACACACTTCTGTGCAAAGGGCCAGAGAGTTAGTAGATTACTTGCTGGAAATAAATCTTCGTTGCATGTAGTAAATATTGTGATCCTAACTTGAAATAAGCCCTATGTAACACATATGCAAATGGACTCAGCAGTGTTCCCATGAAGCTGTACAAAGCAGGGCTTTTGAAAATCTTTTTGTAAGCTGGAAGGCGATGAGACAAAAAGCCCTGGGAAAATATGAGGAAGAAAGATTTTACAGAGGGGAGTAGAGAGTTTAAAGGTGAAGCCAGTCCTGCTCTGGAGTTCCTCACCTGAATGCGACAAGCATACTATTCCAGGGGAGAGCAGTAGACTGCACAGAGAGACAAAGGAGAATCACTGCAGGGTTCTGAGCTGACAAACAATAATCAGAATTGTCTGGCTTCTGATACAGAGAAAGAGAGGAAAGGGTAGAAAAACAGAAATGAGACCAGAGGCTTTTGAAATACGTCAAAGACCAGGCTGCAATTGGGCTAACAATGACAGAAAGGTGAAAAGTGATGACATTTGTCTCTCTCTCTCACACACACACACACACACATAGACACACACACTCACACACATACTACATGTGTAATCATTGCAAATACTTGTATCTTCATACATTTTGAAGGATTGTCTTTGATATTGCATATTGTTTCACAGGAAGGAGGCAAAAATCTAAAAGGATTTGGTTTTTTTTTCTGATCAAATATAAAATTATCATGAGTAGAACAGATTTGAGTAGAAAGATAACAAATTCTTCTGTGTTGTAACGTTCCAGATGTCCATGAGATAAGAAAATGTGGAAATGTTTGGGATGTCACATTTTAATTATAGTTTGATTTTTTGATAAATGTAAAACTATTTTTTAACTTGAAAATTATGAACTGGGCATAACTGACAAACAAATATCTGATGCAGACTGGCATAACAGTACCTACAATTACATTTATCAATAGATTTTATCATTCCACGGGCATTGAATTCATGAGTAAATTTATAAATAACATTGATAGTTTTCTTCAACCCACAAAGTTTAAAGAATTTTTGTACATTATTGATAATGACAAACTATGTCTTTAATATCTTACTTAGTTTATGTGATAGAAATATTTATTCTAATATAGTTACCCTTTGCATTAAAATTCCTGTAGGAGAATGCTTAGAGGATGAAATAACCAGAATTCAGTTAAGGTCTGGGTCCATATGATGCACATGTGCATCCTGTAATTTCTTTTCCACCAAAGCCAATTCTCTCATAGCTTCAGCTGACAATTTTTTCATACTGTTTAAATTCTTTTCACCATTAAAGGTTTTGAACAAATAATTTAATTCATCTTTTTTTTAAAATCTCAATAGTAGTCCATGAATTGAAAATATCTCCTAGCAATCTTTGGAATCATTGAAAGTTCACAATTTACTTCTCCTGATTTGCACCCTTAGGGGTCTAATTTTTTGATGACCTATTTTGTGGCCTAAATTATTAATGGAATCTCCTCTTCCTATTTTTCAGGAGCAGTTTGTAATCCCCAACCAGTCATTTTTCTTCTCTTTAAATATTCTTTCTAATTTTTGAAATATTTGAATCAGCCAACAAGATATTCTCCATGTAATAGTAAATGACATACTGTATGAATTTGTTACATATAATTTGTAATGACTTTTGTACAAAGTATTAGCACAGAGTGGGACAATTTAATATTCCCTGTGGGAGAACCCTCCATTGATATCTCTTTACAGGCTGAGAATTATTATAGTGGGCATTATAAAGGCAAATTTTTCTTTGTTTTTTATAGAGTTATTGTAAAGAAACAGTGTTTTAAATCAATAACTATAATGGACCATTCTTCAGGCAAAGGAATTTCAGATTGTAGAGAGCCCATTGCCTGAATCACTTTGTTTACCACTCTTAGATCTGTTACCATTTATCCATTTTCCAGATTTCTTTTTGATAACAAGTACAGGAGAATTCCAAGAACTGGTTGATTCTTCAATATGCTGAGCACTTAACTGCTCCTGTATCAGCTGTTCAAAGGCCTGATATTTCTCTTTTGTTAAAAGGCATTTCTGAACCCATATAGGCTTATCTGTTAGCCATTTTAAAGATAGTGCTGTAGATACCTTGAGAGATCTATATATTTTCTGCCATTTCTTTTTACAACCTGAATTTTCGGTGACTATTTCTCCTAATATCTTCTAATGTTTTTTTCCCAGAAATATATGTTAGTTTCTGACTCACTTCTGAGATTGAAGGAATGATAATCCAAGTATTCCATTGGCTTAATATTCCATTGGCTGAGTATTCCATTGATTAGTCACATATGTCTTTAATTTTTCTCTGTTCTTCTGGCCCTATACATTTAAGCCATCCTGCACTCTGTTTCACTTGGAATAATGTCCCAATTCCCAAAAGCTGAACATTTACCTTCTGAAGGGGCCAATTGGTTTGGATGCTAAGATTTTGGTGAAATTAATTGTTACATCTGCATCTGTGTTCACCAAACCTTCAATGACAACATCATTTATTCGTATTTTTAACTTTAGCCTTTCCTCATTTATAGAAGTTTGCCAAAATATTTGCTTTATAGTTTTTCCTAAATTTTTTGTTCTCTTTTCTATAGTTTTTCTATTGTTCAGAGAATTATTTCTTCCATGATGACAGCATAGGACTGAACTGGATTAGGGAAGGAGCTTTCAAAAGCCCCCTCAGGGCATTTCCTAAAGGCAAAAAGTTACCTCTTGTGTCCATTGTTGACCTGCACTCATTAGCCCAATGTCTGCCTTTGCAACACCTTCTGCATACTTCAGTGGGAGGAGCATTCTCTTGACATTATTCTGAGAGTGCCTTGTTTACAATATCTTTTTATGTGACTTTGCCTTCTGCAATTGTAAAATTTAATAATTTGGTTTTTTTATACCTCTAGAAATAACCTCTCCCATACAGTTATCATCACAGTTATAGGGTTCTAAATCAATTGTATCAGGAATCCAATCCTCCAAGGGTACTGACCTTGTTTCAACAATCTTAATTATTCTTTTACATTGTGAGTTAGCATTTTCAAAAGCCAGAGATACAATTATTATTCTCCTAGCTTTTGAATCTGGTACTCTTCTGTTTACCACTGTAGTTAATCTCTGCACAAAGTCTGTAAAAGTTTCTTTTGGAGCTTGAGTTACTTGTAAAGGATTCAGTAAAGGCCTAGAATTTAGTGTAGTTTCTAATTGGTAGCATACAGATATCAAGGTGTAAGTACATGTGACATCTCCCTTAAGGATGGATAAATGTCTAGGGAGGGAAGAGTCTAGAATAATCATTCTGGGAAATTTGGGTAAAGTTTGTTTCTATAATAAAAGGTGGGTGAGTTCCACCTCCACAGTTAGCAAAAAGGTCACCAAGTCATTAACAGAATCTCTTCTTGGCTTTCTGGATGAGATGCAAGTATTTCATTTTCATCTCCTTTGAGGAAATACCCCTGTGCAATTAACATTCCTGGTTCTCATAATGCTTCTCTTTCACTATAAGAGCCTCTACCCAACAACAAGACACCTCCATAACTCATGTTAAACTTTTCCTTTTTTGTATAATTCTAGAATAATTTATAAATTAATGTACATTAAATTTCCCATCAACTTTTCATGAAACAATTGAATTGGTTACTTCCAAAAGTGTTTGTCAGTATTTGTTCTTAAGGTACCAAATTTCTTTTAAATATAATTGACTATTGGCTACTATTAAGTTGGAATTATAAACTTTTCCTGTCATTACAAGTAAAACAAAATTTCATTAAATATTTTTTCTTTAGGTGGATAATTTTAATTCTTGAGTAATGTTTATTGGCATTTATTAATAACAATCCTAGATATTTTGTCAAAATTGCTCACTTTTTGAAGCAGCAATTAATTTTAAGATGAAGAAAAAAGAAACTTATATGTTCAGATATTCAAATTTAACATAGAGTATGGGTTTTATGCCTAACCTTAATCAGTGCAGACAAATTTTCAAATTATAAATGTGAAATTAAGGAAAGTAAAGGAAATCAAATGACTAAACAGTGAACTTGTGTGTGTGTGTGTGTGTGTGTGTGTGTGTGTGTGTGTGTGTGTGTGTAAATCTAGCTACGTTTTACTAGCTGGAAATAAAATAAATCATGTCTCTGTATCCATATGTCAAAAAAAATATTGTGTATATGTTCAAATGTATTTAATGAAAATATTTTAATTAAAAATAGAAAAACATGATCACATTTTGTTAATTTATATTGCTTGTATTATAGAAAGATAGAGATCAAATAAAACAAGATACATTTGCAGATCAACCTTCAGAATTGTTTTTTTGACAAATGTTAGACTTTGAAATTATTTTTCAATGTTTTTGTTTTCTATTTGAAGTCTTCTCTCTAAACTGAACAGCTTTGTTACAAGACCTGGTAGGAATGACTGAGCAGCAATTTCTCTAGAAGACTGCCATTTGACTGTTAAAAATGTACTCATACTATCATAATTTTAAAAATTCACAAATGAACCCAGTGTTGGCATCCCTCCTCAGGGGAAGGCTTGGCATGTTGCATGACCTAACTTGGCTGGGCCTGGCTCTAGCTGTGAATTATAATTAACTACTGAGGGGAATATAAGGAGGCTCTGACTTACAAGCTGCCATTTTTATATCCCAGTATGTGAAATGAATCCAACTACTTCCATCCTTGCACCACAACAAAGCTGAAAATGCAAAATATGCCTCATTTATAATCAGAACTATGACTCAGAGCTGACAAACAGTGCTTATGAGAATGCAATACAAATCTGTTAGCTATGAAATACTTTATTATGGTAACATTGGCAGAGTGTCACCCTACCATTAACTCCAGAGAATTGTCTGAATTCATGCTTATTTTCTAGGCCAAACTTACTATTCTTCACTAAAAATTGCTTGTGATATGGA
Organism: Sigmodon hispidus; assembly: GCA_004025045.1. NCBI lineage: Eukaryota > Metazoa > Chordata > Mammalia > Rodentia > Cricetidae > Sigmodon > Sigmodon hispidus. Next base: position 13,033 of record PVIH01017725.1, on the reverse strand, counting down.
AAGAAATCAGTAAAGGGTAGTTATACATTTCAGATTAAATATTTCCTTTGTATTTGTCTATCAGTACTTATCTATCTGCAGCCCAGACTCAGTGGTATGAAACAGTATCCACTTGTTATTTGCCATGGTTCTGTGAGCTGACTGCTTCATCAGATGGTTTTCCTGCTCAGTTGGGAGTGAGGTCACTCATGTGGTTACATTTAGCTCTGAGCTCTGCTGGGGATGGAATGTCAGGGTGACCTCTCTTTCTCCAGGATATCTCTCCACTTGGCCTCTTGTCTTTCAGTAGTCTAACCACACCTTTCTTTTAGCACAGCAGGTGCTTTCCAAGAGGTCAGCTGCCATATATAGACCTGAGAAAGGCTCTATTTGCTTCATACATACTAATCATGGAAAGCTCAGAACGGTTGTGGGATACTATGGAAAAAGACATGAACACTGATGACTTCTGTGCTGTCCACCAGTATGATTGCTTGCTCATCTCTGTAATGGACATTAGTAGGGTAAATCCTGAATTTGAGTTAGCAGAAGAGGTATAATAATAACAAGTTATAATCATTGTAACTTGAACCAGAGCATGTTATGTGAATAATTTTACAAAATCATAATAGTGAATGACCTTGATTTTATCTGATAAATGGTGTGAAATGAAGGCATAAGAAAGAATTACATAAATGTTAACAAAGGATTTCATATTCTGTCAGGGTTTTAGTAAAGAAAATGCATCTCCACAAAATAATCAATGTAGTAGTATATTTTTTGTAGGTTTGGTGGAAACTTAAGCAAAATGTTGCACATGCTCAGTATATTTTATGCCATTGAGCTATGTGCATAGCTATTGTTCATTTTCCTTTGACAAAATTCCTAAATGTGTTTCAGTTCAATGTTCCTAACAAGGAACTTTGACATGCATTCTACTTAGACCGGAGTGTAGTTCTCCCAGCTTCTCTCTAACTTGGAAAAAGATATCCGAGTCATGGAACAATGTTACTTTCATAATCCAAAGTATAAAAATTAGCCCTGTTTAAGGATTATCAGGTGATAGACAAACGCAGATATAGCTTCACTGACCGACCCTGTGTCATCTTAAATCATCAAACCACATGTCAGTGCATTTTAAACTGAAGCTCCAGATGCCTCTCTCTTCCCATGGAAAATGCTCTTCATGTAGCACCACCCTTGTTTCTCTAGTCCTTGGACGAGTGTTCTTCTCCTTTAGATACTGTCCTACAATGACCTATTAATTTTCTGCAACACAGTGAGGAATTTGCTGATACACACCCATACATATCTTCACAAACACTTAGGTACACACACACACACACACTTACACATCAACAATATATTTTGGAATAAACACATACACATTAATACATGTACAAACATATCTAAATGCATATGTATACACATATACAGCTACATATGGTATATAATACTTACACACAGAAATGCATACACATACCTCACATATATAGAGATACATACATACTAACATATACTATATATATAAAAGCAAAATACATTATCTACATACATGTGCATGCATACACACACCCCACATATATACAGACAAACACACATACACACCTCTCCTCCCTTCTGTACATGCCATTTCTCATGTTATTGTAATATCTGTATATTTGAGGAAGTTCACACAGTATGCTGAGTTTGGTCCCAGCTTGGCCACATGCTAATAATAACTAGATATTTCCTTAATGTCTCTAATACTTTGCACATTCATTATAAAAAATCCATCACATTTATAGTCATGATCCTATGTATACTTAATAAAATAACTCCTAAGAAACAATTTTAATTGTTCTTGACACAGTAAGAATTATAACTATGTTTCATCTTTTATTCCCTAAATAAAATTAAATATTTAAATCGGTTGAAAATGTTAATAATATTAATTTTTCTCTCATCATACAGGGCCATGGTCTGATATGCTCTCTTTTATTATTCAGCAGGAATTGCATTGAAGTTATACAACACCATAGAGCAGGAAGAGGAAATAGTAACACCTCTCTGAATGCAAATCTTCAAATTTATGTAATAGAGAGAGAAAGAAAAACACAGCATGAAAGTATTTTAGCTTCAGTAGCATTTTCCTCAAATCCCATCCTTAAAGTTATAGAACTTAAATTTTTATTCCCAGCAATCATAATACTGTTTTTCTTTATGAAAAGTTCTGTTTATTCTTAACACTTGATGTTACTTTTGAGAAAATGTCAAAAAGCAGTGATACATTTTAATCTGTCTTCTCAAATGCTTTTCTCATTATCTTTAAAATTTCCCTCTTAAAAACATGCAATTAATATAATTGTGTGTTCCCATATGTGCAGCGTATGGCAGTTACAGAGCAGTTGAGGCAAGAATGTGGTACAGTCTGGTTTGGCACAGAGCCGCCATCCTGCTTTGAGAGCCTGCCTTACTGTCAGTCTCAGGCTAACAGCCGTGTGAACAGAATGCCATGTAATTCCTTTAGTTTGAAAAAGAATTAACTGTTATTTATAGGGGATAATTAATGTAACATTTTCAATCCTTGAGGACCTGTTAAGTTTTCTCTTAAGTATGGAAGTTGAAGAATACTCTTCTCTGACGGCAAAAGCTTGATAAAATCTAGTTTATGTCTAACAGTAAAATTATTCTACAGACTGTGGAGACAGATTAACTCTAACAGGGGTGCAAAGAGTTAAAAATTAGAAAAGAAACTGACCCATCTTCATAATTTTAAACATGTGAGCACATCCATGAGTACAGTCATACAGTTCTGTTTAGAATGGAAAATTATGAATCCATTTTCTTATTTTAAAAACAGAATGAAAGGAGGTTAGGAATGGCATAAAAAATAGAAAGGAGTGCTTCATGCGTAAGAGAATCCCAGGAAAAGACAATGCTGATTTGTCTGCTCTAAGAGTAAGATCATTTTTCAGCATGATGCTCCAAACGTCAAATGACTGGGTACTTTGGACGTGTGTAATGTTAAACATTAAATTTGGACAAGTGGTTTGTCTTGATTTACCCTCACATGTTTGCTGGCTGCTTTGATATCGTAGACTTCATAATAAGGCTTTGAGCTACTTATATGACCTGGTCACCTCTGACTGAATAAGTATCTTTTACAATAATTAGTTTAGCGTTGATAATAGTAAATTGTACTGTGAAAATATTGTTCCTGATGTGATTAGAAACTAGTACTGTTTTTCAAATTACACCAGAAATAATATTCTCTGAATAGTTTTTCAACCATCTGAACATTGAAGTACCCACCTCCACTTGAAGCTTTTCTCCCAAGTGGGAAAAAATAGTGATGGTCTACTTGTGTGCAAGTTTGGAATCACAGGATCGCTGTTGTGTTTTCCAGAGTAATAAAAATTTTTTTAAGTAATAATATTATTAATTCAGTTTATTTAAACACTGTGTAGTTACTTCTGGTACTGTCTTTTAAAAAACATAGTTAATAAACATGATCTCTCTTCTTTCATTAGACTGAATAGTCATAGACAGAACAAGCACTTGCAAATCATTCTCTTCATTTTCTTGAGCAGAGGACATGTAAGAAATGTTTCCAGGCATTTGTGATACTGTAAAATAGAACAGCACTCTACACAATTAAAATCATAGGACAATCACTTTTACATCTGTTATTTTAGACATAGAGATTCGGTGACAATTTTCCTTCCAATCCTGATATGACTTTGTGAAAAACAGGAAACTATGTGTTGGTTTCCGGATGAGACAGATACAGGGGTATAGGAATATGCTTTCCCCTTATGGTACTGACAAGGAGGAAATTCTACATTCTGAAGAAGGGAAAGGGCTTTGATTTAGCTGCATTCCAGAATTCAAGAGTGATGACAAACTGCTAAGACTGGGAGAACACCATAGTGTGTTCATTACCTTTCTGCACATCCAAGGGTGAAATGTGTTGAGGTCTGAGTCCGCATATGCATCAGCCAAATCTGTTGGCTCCATTTCAGTGTCATCATATTAATGATTGGAAAATGCACATTTTTATAAATAATCATCTCCAACTTAATATTTAAAAAGAGTTCCTCAGCTGAACTGAGCAATATTGGGACCATGCTGAGGAGGAGATGGGGAGATGTGGAGAGGAGAGAGTGACTGGAGGGGGTGGGAGGGGGAAGGGACCTTGAATAAGGAGATACATGGATAGAAAATGTGACTTTATTCATAATAAAAAATTAAAAGAATTGAAAAAAAAGAGTTCCTCTACCTTCAAGGAGTTCTAGTGAGAGATTTAGAAAGCTATAGTAGTTGTACATTGAGACCTCATGTGGATGGAGTAGGGTTATGAGGAGTAGCCATTGTAGTAAGTGTATGGGTTAGGAGTTATGTCCATAGTGTAGAATCTGTATCTAGATGGTTGTAGTTTGAGCCCTACTTAAGAGAACTCTTCTGGATGCACTTTTTCCTTGTGGCCACCATCATCAATGAGGTCTGTGCTAACTGCTAAGTTAGGCTTTCTATTGCTGTAATAAAATACCATAACCCAAAAGCACAATTATTACAGTTTGTTACAATTTATACTCTCAAGTTACAGCCCATGGCTGATGAAAGTGAGGATAAGAACTCAAGGCAGACACTGGTGTGGAGCCATGGAAACCTTCATGGTGTGGAGGAACTGATTATTTTACCAGCAAATTCTAGGAGACACTTTTAGCTATTTTTGGTGACTTAGGTAAAAAAGGCAGACTGGCAAGAGTGCCATGTAGAAACTCAAGGACAAAGGAAGAGAGACATGTTTCTAGACTTACATCTATCTTGCTGTCCCTGATATGGTGTCAAGACATGAGTTAATGAAGAACAGGAAGAGGGAAACATCAAGAGGAAAGACAAGGAAGTGTAAAAATTTCCTAAACATAGAAACTTTGGATGTATATTGTAATCACCAATAACATTTCAATAGCATTTAGCTGGCAATATATAAATTATTTTTCTTTTATTCTCACTTAAATGCTAGTGTTTATTACATATACTGTCATTACAACTCAAATAATTTTCTTAAACTCATATAGTTAATAATGATCAGAACCAAAGCCAAGATCTTGGGCCTTCTTTACCTAGTTCTTGCTGTAAATGACACTAATATATCACAAGTTTGATATGTCATCATAGGATGGCTTTCTGTAGGCAACTGCAATAAGAATAATACAAACTGTCTTCTCTTTTCTTCAGTGAGACTTCATGACAGTATATCGGAAGAGTACTTTCACTACTTGGTGTTTGACTTGTAAGTATCTACTTGGGTTCATTTGTTTTTGTCATATAATTGAAAACTATTTCGTTTTCAATATGATGTTTCTCGTTGCATTGTCAAAATTAAGGACTGCTACAATATTTTTAAGTGTGTTTCAAGTGATTTTCCACTCTAACTTTTTACATTAGAGACAGCTTCACAACAGTGTATTGTTCACATTTTGAATCGTTTTGAGTATGTTCCACTTTGCACTGTCCATGGCAATGTTTTACAAAAATGGCTGACATGTGCAAAGTTTTCTATTGAATTTTCTAAGAGCTTCTAAAACATCTCATCTATAAAAAGAAGAATCCAGAGAAATAACCCTGGTCTTCATTTAGCTAATCAGAACTTCAGTCAAGGTTCTCTCAAGAAGAGTGAAAAGAGAATATTGACTCCTGGCAGGCAGATAGCAAAACAGTCCCCAGGCATGATTTGCAGGCACTGATAAGGACACACTTACTTTTAATCAGTTTGATACTAATTCTTTAAGAGATCAAAACATAGTTGTATCATTTGACAATAATTTGACTTCTCCAAAAAGATCCAGGAAAACTATATCCTCCATCCAAGTAACATTTTATGCCCAGAAATATTCACTGTATCATACTTACACATGTGTGGGAGGGAAAAACAAAGATCCAGCCATGAGAAAGAACTGTATAACTATTGTACAGTCATTTAATGAATGTTCTCTAGCATTGTGTTGTGTTGGTCACAATGCATTTAACAGGACACGGCAGCAACAATAACAACAACAAAAAACTGTTCATGTTAATCTAAAAGTAGCTTAGTAGGTTTAATTAAGTTGGGTTTTGGTGGTATTATGAAACCATCCTTCTGTCTGGCTTCTGTGACATGTGCGTTTGTCTCCGTCTTAAGCTCTCCTGGTCCTCCCAAATTGATCCCTCTGTTTTCTTGTCAGACTGACTTCCAAAAGGGAATATTGATGCTGTTGAAAATATTTTCTCCATGGAGCAATGCTTTCCCAGGAAGAGAACTGACTCCCCTAGATCTTCTGATATAGGCTAGCAGAGAAGCATACTTTATAATTATCTTGATAAAAGGGAAGACCTGAGCATAGATAGGCAGCCATGAATGTCCATCTGTCATACTGTGATCCATATGTATGTGGACTATAGTAGCCAGAGCCTGCTTAGACACAGCTCTAGACACCAGCTTATTCTCACAGGCACAGCTCATCCTTGGTGTCCTCATGTTGCCCATGTCATCTTTTATCCTCCACCTCTTCTCATTCTTACCCTTTCAATTCTTCCTTGTGGCTTTCTGCTTCTTTATGGACCTGAACCCCTTCTTTATGGTTTTCTTTCTGAACTTTTTCTAGTCATTTTTTCATTTGCTTGATTTTGATGAAGTATAGATATATAGATTTTGCTCTCCAGAACACCTTGAGAGCAGCATGCTAGCAAGAAAGTTTAGTTTTCTCTTTTGTTTCTTCTTCTAGGATTGTTGTTCATTCTTTCTCTCTCTCTCTCCCTCCCTCCCCCATTCTATATTGTGAATTACGTATAGTACCTCATGTGTGCTAGGCAAATGTACTCTGCACCCAGCCATGTTTCTTCATCCATGTTTCACTTCCTCTTTTATACATTTCTAAGAAGAAATTCCATCATTCCAGTAATCATTTCCCTAAAGGTAGGGTTATTTCTCTCTGGTTGTTTTCAAAATTTACCTTTTATCTTGTTTTTCAGAAATTTGATTGTGATGTGTTCTGGCTTGTACATCTTCATTTTTCTTATTTGTAGCTGGTCTTCTCTTTTGAAAATGTAGGTTTATGTCAGCCAGATTTGTGCATTTTTTAAGTCTCTGTTTATTGGAATACTTTCGACCTAGCGTTCTTTTCATTTGCTTTGAAGCACTGATGACATAGTCGTTGGATTGTTGTTGTTGTTTCTGTTGTTGACTTCTGAGACTGTCCTGCCCCAGCTTTCTTTTCAGTCTGTGTGTTCACTTGAGTAATGTGTTTTGTTCTGTCTTCAAAATCAGTGTTGATTTCTTGTGTCTTTCCTCTGTTGTGTTTTTCTTTCTGTTGTTGATCTTTTCAATTAAGTCTTTAAAAATTGGAGCTATTTTATATTTGAGGTCTCTGATTTGGTTTGCTGCTATCTTTATATCCTTTGTTTTCCTCCTGAGGCCCCCTGCTGTTCTTATTTATTCCAAGCATGTTCTTGTTGGGTCACTAAGTGCTTTTACTTGGTAGACTGAAGATCCCTCTCATGGAAATGCTAGCATTGCATTGGTGTTGCTGTCTAGTGGTGCTTGCTGCATCAAATTGAGCTTTTCTGATTTGTGATATGATTATATATTTGAAGCTATATTCTCATTTTGTATTAGTTTTTCCAAACTCTGTATTGAGTTAAGTCTTTTCAATAGTCCTCTGATGTCACAGCAGCAGCAATAGAGGAGCTAAAGATGCCTACTGAACAACACTGACACTCTGTGGGATAGTTCTTTGCCGTTGGGCAGGGACTGTGCCACAAACAGGGGTAGGGCTATATTTAATAGTAGAAATGCACTTAATTTGCTTTTTTCTCCTCTCAGTAAGACATGTAGTGCTATTTCTAGATAATTTCAGTAGTCAATAAGCTTAGTTACACAAGACATGGCATAGTGGCTTTCCTGTACTCACCCAGTTACTGATATCTATACTATATATTTTATAAACTTTCAGATTCCTTAATAAAATAGATGATAAGAATCTATTATTTTCGTATAATTCATTTCCATAATTGCAAAAAATAACTGACAAAGAACAAATGAAAACAGTTCACATTAAAACAAAATATAATTTATAGTTACATGTTGTCATAGGAATAAGTTTGTTGGTTGGGAACTATTAGTTTCATAGTAGGAATGTTTTCTTAAGTTGCTACTGCCTTGAGTCAAAGTGAAGAGACCTAAGTATGAACACTTAAAACACACTGAATTGGGCAACTGAACCACAGGTGCTTTAAAATTATTCCTTAGTATTTAAACTGTGTGAGGTGAATTATCACTAGTCATCATCAAAATGTTTTGTCAGTAAATGAGATCAGTGAGGTTAAATACAGTCCAATCAAATACCCAGTTTTAGAGATTTAAAAAAGAATAATGAAAAAGTATACATTTTCCCAAACTGACTAAAAAGAAGACATAACCAATAATAAATAAGAAATATGTTCAAATTATGTTGTTATTATAGAAATCAAGAAAGAAGAAAAAGGGAACATCTTAAGAAGAGTAACATTTTCAATATAGTAGAAAGTATGGCTGTAAAGCTATCAGTGAAATACAGTGGAGAAATTTGAGTACACATAGTTGCGAGATAAAATGAATTGTTGAATTCCCACTGAAGTGATGTGTCTTGTGTTCCTTTTCACCTTTCGATGCTGCTTTGACAGTGAACGCTTTCCTTGGAATGACAGACACCAGACTAAGAGGGAGTTCTGGGTTTGTAGGTTCATTTTTTTTTTTTTTTCAAATGAAAGACTTCACATTATACAAAGTAAAGGCTGGAAGGAGTTTTGTGGGAGTGAGTTTTTCCCAGCTATTTAAAAATCCAGGGATCTCACCACCATTTTCTACGTAGACTAGGGGATCAGTGAGAAAGCCCTCCCAAACCTGCAAGCTGATATATCTTTACAGATCTGTTTGCCTGTCCTGACTTTCTATCAAATTGTTCTTCATAATGGTTAATACCCCTGTATCAACCATGATGTTTCCAGAACAGGTTAACAACTCTGAAGTTAGAAAGGACTCCACTAATAGACATATATTTATCTGACAGCTAAAGAAAGTAAATGGATCTAGAAGATAGTCCCCAAGAAAGAGACCCACAGGCAGCAATGACAATGGCCATTGGTAAAGAAGGTGGGGCTTCCATCGCTACGCCTAATGAGAACAATGCTTAGTATTAAATGTAGTCAAGGAAAACATAGTCTTCAAGATCCAAGAACTCCTATGGGATATTGGAAACCACTTGGACAGTTGTGTACAACGTTAAAATAAAAATTCTAAAGAGGAAGGACACCAGGTGCATTTCTTTTAATCCAGTTTTTGAGGCCACTTGACTACCTGAATACTCATGATGGCATAGAATAACTCTTACTTTTATGTAATTTATGTAGATTAATGTAATAAATTACATAATTAATTCATTGTTTGGGGACCTGTAGATTCCATTGGCAGTATACAATTTAAAGAAAGAAAAAAGCAAAAAGAATTTTTGTGAACATGTATATTACATGCTCAGAGGTGAATAACTCAAAGTGTAAACCTTTCTTCTCAAACTGGCTTGTTTGGCATCTCAACACTATAAGTTTGGTTTTATAAAATATCTTAACAAAATAATCATTTTTAGGAAGTCACAGCAGAGGAACAAAACATCACGAGGGGCAGCAAATCATAGAAAGTTAGATGTCAGGGGGAACTAATGGCATATACAAGACAGTCTAGTAGTGAGCATCTGGTAAGTAGATTTCTTCGTATGTAGAGTTCAAGCTAAAAAGACTGAAGCAGTAACCCTGATGTTACTGGGGGAGACAACAAGGGGAACAACTTTACAAATATGTGTTCTGCTCCTATGCCAATGAAAAAGTATAGGCATTGGTTCTCAGTTGCCTTCAATTCAAAGGAATTGTTGCCAGTATTTAGATTACAATTAGAAATGTTATATCTTTAGGAGAATGGCAGTAGAAGGCTCTCTGGGATCTAGGACCTCTCCTACTATAGGCAGTTTGCTAAATTTACAGTATCAGGCATAATTCTTTTTTATGGATCTAGCTTCAAGTCCAGTTGGACAGCTGTTGATTACCCTAAGATAAAGGGTCACTGTCTTATCTCTGGGTTCTTGCCAGGCAGGGTTTATGGCTGGGTAGAACTATTCATTGCTCTTCTCCCTTGGCAGCTTGCATAGATAGCATCTTCAGATAGTATAAGAGCTAGGAAGAGGCTTCCATATTAGTTCCAACTTGATTCAGCCAAGTCCTGTGCCAAGTTTCTGATCTTTTCAGAGTAGAATCTTAATTTCCAGTTCATCAAAAGCTTCTCTTTTGCAACAGATTAAGACTATGACAGAGATACACAATTAGTCAAAATAGAGAGAATAAGTGAATGTTAACCAAGCTACAACTGATAACATTTATAACCAACCCTTACACTAAGGCTCCGAGAAATTTGTGGAAGTGGTAGAAAGTTTGTAAGAACCAAAGGATCAGCTGCTGGATAGGGTCTTCTTATCATGACAAAGAAGCTGTACCCCTGAAATCTCAACAGCATCACCTTAGGTTACCTAAGCAACACCTGCATCATAATAACACCAGTTGACATGTTGAAGTGGATGAAGGATGTTTCATAAGATCACACCCCTTGATGAAGACTTTTAGGCAATTGATGGGTGCTGGGAGAAGAAGAGTCAGTTTTCTTTAGGGATAAGTTGCCTGATAAGTTATCAGATTATATATGGCTATCCTAGAACCATCTAAATTTGAGCAAAATTAAATGAACTTAGAAGGTTGTGTTCTTGTACATATGTGTATCTGCAGTACATATGTGTATGTAGTAGAAATAATTAAAGAAGAGGTCATGAATGAAGATGGAATGTTGGAATACAGAAGGAATAAAAGAGTGAAATAGAGGGACAGAAATGACATATATACTATCCACATATATTGAATTCTTACAGAATTTTAAATTTTAAAAAATATTATGACAGAGTGACATGTGTTGGGTGTTATATTTTGCTCTTCTTCATTTGAGACATATGTGCATCAGGAACTGCCAGGAGACACAAGTGTTGTATGTACATGGATATACTGTGTATGTATATATTGGGATGCAGCTCTGTTCCAGCCCTATAAGCCAATAGGTAAATGTGTAAGAGAATAACACTTGTATGGAATATTTGTAATCCTCTTAAGAAACTAAGTAGAGAAAATAGAAAAAAATCAACAATGAAAACTTTTCATCCACAGAGATGCTCACAGCTAACCCTTTAACATTGCTATTCTTCTAAATCTCTTCTTGTTTGTTTATATAACTTGTGCTAATGGGCTTCAATGAGGCATCTCTCAAGTCCCTTTTGTTTCAGGAGGCTTGGAAGTTAGTTTTGTTATTTAAGGCTTGTGATACAATTAATGGGACTCCTGGTGTCATTTATTAATATAAGAACATTTCTCAGTTTCTAGACTTGAGAAAAGTGCTGCTATTGCATCTAATGTACAAAAGAGCACTTTCCCCCTAGCAAAAAAACACCTCTTGGAACATGAAGTCCTCTGTACATCTCAGTTTTAAAATGTTTCTGTTGGTGAACCCAGATAAGAATTTTTCCTCGCTATATAATGGTAGCCTATTAAATGCCATAGGCTTCCTCAGACATCTATAATAAATGATCCATTTTTCAAATTTCAAAAAGAAGAAATTTAAGAAGCTGTGATAATGTTGCTTCTGTCATTTTATTTTTTGCCATCAAAATAAAAAGCTTGTGTAGTTCCTAGTATTAGAAAAATATTTATCTTTTTCATCCTTAATAATAAAATTAATTTTGAATCACAGTCCTTGAGCTATAGGAGGGATAATTTTATTGTTATCAGAAATAAAAAGGTTAGTTAAATACCATGTTTTTCAGACTGCATATATGTAGTTTTGAAAGCAATTAGATGACTTTTAAAAACCTATAGCACAGGCTTAAAGTATGTCTGTGAATGAGAACCATCATTCATCCAATGAGAGTTCTTAAAACGGTGGAAGGAGCCAACACCTAGGTGAACACACTCATGTCCTTGGGAATATTCCTTCATTCAACAAACATGGCTTTTAGGCATCTCTTGTGCAAGGCAATGCACATAAGTGGCTGAGGGAAGGTGAGCACTATGTTTTTTAAAGATTCTTTTCTGCAGTCTCACCCTCCTTATAACTATGCACTTTCAGGATCTGTGCTGATGTATTGCATGACCACCATGCTGAAATATTTACAAGGCACCCAGAGACACTGAGTTAACAGATTCCTAGCTCCATATTGTCAGATATTCAGGGTGAGGAGGGGAGAATTCTTGTTACAGTTTACTAAATGTGAACATGTACATTTTTTTGTATCTACTCTGACAATTTTTATTTTAATAAAATGCTCATTAGCATATAAATGATTATGAATTTTGACAGTTCAGTAACTGCTTTCTGTTTGTGTCCTCTGTTCTTATTCCTGTACCTGCCATGCTTTGTGATCTTTTTGATCTTTTTGATCTTTTTTGGTCTTAATGGAACAATTTATGTAATTTTACTTTTTCTCTTTTTAACATATCAATTGTACTTCCTGAAATGGTGTTTTCAATGGTTTCTTAGAATTTGTAACATACATTTAATTTATGGTCACTTTCAAATAAGATTATATTACTTACACTTCCTATGTTGCGGATTGCCCTTCATATTGTGGTGACCCACAACCATACAATTATTTTTGTTGCTACTTCATAACTGTAATTTTGCTACTGTTAGAAATTACAGTGTTCTTATGCTGGAGAGGATGCGGAGCAAGGGGAACACTCCTCCATTGTTGGTGGGATTGTAAGCTTGTCCAGCCACTTTGGAATACAATATGGAGGTTTCTCAGAAAATTGAGAATCAATCTCCCCAAGGACCCAGCAATACCACTTCTGGGTATATACCCTAAAGAGGCACATTCATACTCCAAAGGTATTAGCTCAACTATGTTCATAGCAGCATTATTTGTAATAGCAAGAACCTGGAAACAACCTAGATGTCCCTCAACTGAAG
>PVIH01017724.1:0-40895 GCA_004025045.1 Sigmodon hispidus | reverse complement strand
TCCGCCCCTCAGAGACCCCTGCAGTTAGTTTGCTCAGTTCACTCAGTTCGGGGTCGCGGTAGGGATCCTTGCAGATACCCTCAGCAGCAGCAGGAGCTGTGGGTGTGGCCAGGTGCAGAGTTCAGCTGCCCCTGCTCCAGAGTGCGCTGGGACGCCGCAGAGAGCACAGGTCCCGGTGGCGGAACCGGAAGCAGTGTCTTATATTCTTTTTTTTAATTGCCTTGCAAAATCAGAGTGTCTGAGTACAAAAGAATAAATTGCGCTAATTATTAGAAACATAATAGTAGACGTTTAATAGTCGGTAGACAATGGATATTTTCCCCTATAACTCCTTGGAGATATTTTAAAAAATACTTTGTAACCAAGTCTTACATTTTAAGCTAAAAGGTGCATTAAAAGTTAGAACCGCATCAAGTGATTGCTACAAATACTTTAATTCTTTTAAATTAAGTGAGTTCATTTAACTCAGTATTCCCATGGGGGTGATTTTTGTCTCCCAGAAACATTTGTAAACGTATGGTTTTATCATAATTATACATTGGAGTGTGTTACTAGTATTAGTGAGGAGAAGCTGGGGTTATTTGAACACCCTACAATGCACCAAGGAGTCACTAGTTACAGAATTGTGTTGGGTAAAGTACCAACAAGGACAACTGTATCATTCTGTTAATGTGCTCATTAGGTCAGGTCTGAGGAGATGGCTCTGGGGCGTTCTCATCCAAACCACTACATGGGTTTTTTGTTTTTTGGCCAGATTTCCAAAGCCCTTCCACAATCCTCTCCAAAACACATGGTCAAGTCTGTCATAGCAACACCCTACCCCTGCTATCAATTTCTGTCTTAATTTGGTTTCTATTGCTGTAATAAAACACCATGACCAAAAGTAACTGGGGAGGAAGATGTTCATTCTACCTGGCAGCTGGTAGTTTATTGTTCAGGGAAGTCAGGCAGGAACCTAGAGGCAGCATCCGATGCAGAGGCCATGGAGGGGTGCTGCTTACTGTCCTGCCCTTTATGGCTTGCTCATTCTGCTTTCCTGTACAATCTTTCCAGGGTGGCACCACTCCCTGTGGAATGGGCCTCCCGTGTCAATCTTTCATCAAGACTTGTCTTCAGATCAGTCTTGTGGAGGCCTTTTCACAATCGTGGTCCCCTCTTGTCAGATAGTTATAGCTAGTGTCAAGTTGATATAAACTATCAAGCACACACTTATAACTCAAGGTCCCAGGAATCTGACCCTCTAGGACCCTCAGGCATCTATCTATACTCATGTGTATATACCCCCACACAGACACATATACATACTTTTTTAAAAGCTGGATGTGGTTGCATGCACCCATAACCCCAGTGCTGGGGTGGGGAGGTTTGGGGGGGACACAGGAGAACCATTGGGGCTTTGTCCTAGTTTGTGCTCTATTTCCAGGGGGTATAGAGGGAGGGGGCTCTGACCAAAGTAACTTGGGGAGGAAAGGGTTTGCGTGGTTTGCACAGTCTACCACTGAAGGAATCCAGGGCAGAAACTCATGGGAAGAACTGAAGCAGAGGCCATGGAAGAATCCTGTTTATGAGCTTGCTTTCATTGTATAATCCAGGACCACCTACCTAGGGGTGGCACCAGCACAGTGGGCTGGGTTCTTCCTTATTAATCATTAATCAAGAAAATGCCCCCACCAACTTGCCTTCAGGCCAATGTGAAGGCATTTCCTAGTTGAGGTTACCTTTCCCCAGGTGACCCTAGTTTGTGTAAAGTTGATAAAAAAGAAAAGAAGAAAAAAAAAGCTAACCAGCATAGACTTCATGACCACAGCCTAGCCCTAGAATCAGTTAACAACCCAGTCTCAGGCAATGAAATAGAGAGTAATTGGCAGGACACCAGATAGTCTCGTCTGGTCTCAGTGCCCCCATTTTGGTCATATACCACAAACAGACGTAATTTAAAAAAAATAAATAAATTACACCTCAGACATAGCTGATTCTCTAATGATAGCTTTGGAAAGACAAAGACAAGATTTTTGAACAAAATATCTCAAAAACAATTTTATTTTTCTAGTTTGGTGGAATCAGATGAGCAGGATTTGAAGTTATCTTATTCCAGTTTAACTGGTTTTGACATTAAAGCACCACCACCAGGACTTGGGGTTTAAATTTGTCATTTCTTTCTAACCTACTTTTTTTCTGGCCATCCGTTAGACTAATAATTTGAAATGATTCATACTTAGGTAGGAAGTTTCTGACAATGATCAGCCTTGGCAGGTAGCCAGCCCAGGATTTTTAACTCAAACCAGGTGCAGCCTCAAAACCAAACCAGATTTCTCTTTGAAATAAAAACGACATCACTATGTTTATCTGATATGTACTTTATGTTTATAATCAGCCTTTTGTAATCTACAGTTTTGATTCTTTTTACTAGAAACTGCTGAAAAGCTATACAAAAGTGATAAAAGGGGAAAAAACCCACAGAAGGTGATGTTAACTCGTGTGTGCAAATATGGAAAGAAGAAAGGATTTGGGTGTTTGAAAATTATTGAGGCATGGGGCTGGAGAGATGGCTCAGTGGTTAGGAGTGCTGCGGCTTTCACAGTGGACCGAAGTTCAGTTCCCAGCACCATGTCAGGTGGCTCACAGCCTGTGACACCAGCCCCAGGAGAGACCGACAATTCTGGCTTCCGTGGAAACCCACACTCATGTGCATGTCCCCATGTGGACATGTACACATGCATATTAAGAATGCAAAATGGGGTTTCTTGAGCTAAGTTTTTTTTCTTCACTTTGCATGTCCCCCATTCCACTGTCGGCTGCCAGGAGCAGTGTTTGAGCCTCCTTCCTTATACATTTTATTTTATTTTATTACACTCAGCCACCTTAGGCTGTCTTCTTGTGAGTATAAAGTGTGCTCTGAATATAACCCCTCCACACTGTACCAACCTCCTCCCTCCTGCCTCCACCACTCCCTGGACAGTTTCCCTTTACTTCTGAGGCCTTTGTGTCCATTGGTTTATATGTCTTTGTAAAGTCTAGGGCTGCAGATGAGAGAAAATGATCACGTTTGTCTTTCTGAGACTGATTTTTGCTGAGGATGATGCCACCAGTTGCATCCATTTTCTTTCAAAGGTTATTACTTTGTTCTTCTGTGCGGCGGCGGCGAATGCCATTGTGTTTGGGTTCCACTCTCTCCACCCCTCTACCACTGGACACCCGTGTCGGTTCTGACTTAGCTGTTGTGTATGTACGGGTGCTGCAGTAAAAACACAGGCAAACGCCTGTGTGCTGTGTTTAGCTGGAGTCTTTCAGGGATGTGTTGAGGAGTGGTAAAGCTTGAGTCCTGGGGTCTGTCTACTTTAAGGATTTGAGGAGTGTGGCAGGTTTCAGGCGCTATTGAGCAAGATCTAGGTTCCTATCATGGAGGAGCTTCCTTGCAGACTTCAAGTGTCTGGATTGGTCTACATCCACCAACACTGTATAAGCTTCATTTTTAAAGCACTTGTAGTGTATAGCTACTATGTGACTTGCAAAGCATAAAGAGATCAGGATTCTTCATTCTGGACTCAGGCAAACTACAGTGCCAAGCTTTGTGGAAATGAAGCATGCATAACTAGGCTCTGTGTTCCCTTGTGCTGCTGTAGTGAACTACCACACTGAGTAGACTACAGCAACCCAAATTTGCTATCTATAATTCTGGGCTCTGAAGTTCAAAATGAGTTTTGCTGAGCTACACACAAGAGGCCCTCAGGATGACTTCTTCTTGAAGGTTGTAGGGAAAATCCATCTTCTTTCCTCTCCCACTGTCTGGGTGCTGCCAACCTTCCTGGCTCATGCCTGTCCTCTATTCATAAAGCTAGCGAATGTCACTTGAGCCTCATCCTCCTCCATTGCATCTGTCTGTCTGGCCCTCCTGTCCTCCTCTTTGCTGTGTTAAGGGCTATTGTAATACCTGGGGCCCACTTAAATGATATCATAGGTGGGTACTCTCACCCCATTTTATAGCTGGAGACTTGTTGCAGAGCGTCTCGCTGCTCTTGAGACTCTTAGAGCTCAGAACGCTACACTTGTGTGCTTCCAGCCACCCGTGTAAGGACAAATTATGACCCCAACATGTACCAATATCAGACTTCAAAAATATTTTCCCCTATTAAGCAACCATCAAAACTAAATAAACGTTTTGATAGCAGAGATAGTGTCTATTTTTAACTTTTCTTTGTTGAAGAACCACAAACATACCATAGCTGTCATAGTCAAAGTACAGGTTGGTAAGTTTTCATATATGTTAATACCCACAAAATGGGCATCCCAGGCAAGGGAATGACCATACCCTTCACCTCTAAAAACCGAGTACTGATGCCCTGCAGGCCTACCCCTGGGAAACATCCACCTTTTTCCCAATACCATAGAGCAGTTGACATTTTCTAGAATTATACACAAGACTCCTTCCTATAAGATGGATCCTTTTTGTCTGACTTCTTTTTTCTTTGACATATATTCATGCTGTGCCTTATATCACTGCCCCAGCCTTCTCATTGCTCAGTAGTTTTCCATCATTTACCCAGTGGACATATGCTCTCTTTCTTCTTGGATACTACATACTTACATAATGATTGGGTTTTATGATGGATGTAATCAACTTTTTAAGAGACTGCCAAACTAATTTTCAAAGACTTTAATGTCATTTCACTTTACACTAGCAGGGAGTGTCCCAGTGAATTTACATTTGTTGTAGCTTTATGTGTGTGTTTCTTGATTTGCTTTATCCTGTAATTTGTATTTTTTAAAATTTCATATATGACCATTGACTGCAATTATATCACTCTCTACTTTCTCTTCCTTTGGTCTGCCTTCTCCCATGTTCCACTCCTTCCCACTCTTTAACTATTATTGTTATTTTATTATATTTATGTAATATATAATAAATAATTATAATAAAATAATAGTTATAATATTATTATTTAAATAATTATAGGAATAGAATTAATACTTATATAATAAGTAATTAAATAATTGTAACTATTACAATTATTTACAATTAATTAAATTAGTTAATTACATGTAATTAATGTGTCAATTGATGTTATTGTTCAGGTAATCATATTGCTGAGATTTCATGTGAGCATTATCTCTGTCATGTCTAGCAGCAGATGTCCTGGCTAGTTTTATGTCAACTTAACACAAACTAGACTCATCTGAAAGGAGAGACCCTCAACTGGGAAAATGCCTCCATAAGATCCTGCTGTAAAGCATTTTCATAATCAGTGATTGATAGGGGAGGGCCCAGCCATGGTGGGTGGAGCCATGAGGTTCAAGACCATAAGCAGTACTCCTCCATGGCCTGTGCCTCAGCTCCTGCCTCCAGGTTCCTGCATGTGTGAGTTCCTGCCCTGGCTTTCTTCAGTGATGGAAGTATAAGCCAAATAAACCCTTCCCTCCCCAGCTTGCCTTCTGGTCATGGCGTCTCATCACAGTGGTAGAAACCCCGACTGGGACAGCAGGTGCCCCACCCTCTGAGTCTTAAAAGCTTTTCCTTCTTTGTGGAAAACCCTACCCCAGAGCTGTAGGTGCTGGAGTTATGTTGCAGATGTATTGATTGGGGTTGGGCACCCTTCGGTACTTATTCTCTGCCTTTGAAGCAGCTCTAGATTTCTGTAACAGTCACTTTTTCTTGCTCAAAGAAGCTTTTTTGATGAGGGGTCAGAGCCACACTTATCTATGGTATAGGGACTTATCCATAGAGATAGTATTAGTTCAGGAAAACAGCTCTGGAAGGTTCTCCAGGATGTGTGATCTGTGATATCAACAGCTTTAGGAAAATCTTAGTCACCTGCACTTCCTTCCTTGATGGCCAGCGAGGGTGACCGTTCTTTATGTACTCATTTCACCATCTGTATGTCTCCTTTAAATAAATCTCTGTCCAAGTGTTTTATCCATGTTTATCTCATTTTCTTGTTATAATAGTCATTTCTAAACATACTCTAGATAAGTCTTTAACCAGATACATAATTTGCAGATATTTTCTCCCATCCCATGACTTACTTTTCATTTTCTTTAATACATCTTTATTACACTTCTTTACTTATTTGCTGAGATGCAGGTGTGTAAGTTCACACCCACATACATACCCCAGCATGGAGGTGGAGGTCAGAGACTCACTCTCAAGGGTCGTTCTCTCCTTCCTCCATACGGGTCTCAGGGATGGGACTCAGGTCACCAGGCTTTGGTCACAGTGAACCACCTCACCGACCTAATAAAATTGTTTTCTAAACAGTGTATTTTAAAGAGCTGAAGTTTTTAATTTTAATGAAATTTTAGGCCTGTAGGTCTGAGGCTGCAGGCTGTTTAGGCCACGCCCACCAGCACCAGCTGCTTCCAAGGGACTGGCAAGCACTCAGCTGACAGGCTGCCTGTGAGTCCCCAGGTGTCTGGACTTCAGGATGCTTACAGACTTTGTGTTGCCAATCTCAGGGGCATCAGAGGGCTATGGACATAAGACTCTCTCAATATTATAAAGACATGAATAGACCTTAATCAAATGTGACTCTCCTCCCCCACATCCTCAGAGGCAGCACCCATTCCTTTCCTAGAATTCTTTCCCTGCCTCCTGCCCATTTCATAAGATGCTATGAAATCTCCTATTTTCTTCTGAGACCTATAAGAAGGGCCCCACACTTGGCCTTATAGATCTTAGCCCTCCTTAGAGTCCCTGCCATGCTTCTGTCTGTCTGTCTGTATGCCCATGGCATTAATAACTCTTCTGACAAGCCTTTTACCCAAAAGGACAATGTGCCTTAGAGTCCCCCTTGAGCCCCAAACCTGAGACCTTTCCAATTCTCTCATTGTTTTTTTTATGGGTTGCATATTTTGTCGCACAAATGAAATCATCTCTTAACCCAAGATCAATACTGATTTTCCCCTGTGCGTTGCTTTGGAGTAAAGGCCATTGAGGGAAATCTTCTACTCTAGGGAGTAGAAGCTCCCTAACCTTCACGGAGACCTGACATTTCAGCTGGGCATCAGTCCCCTAGCCAAGGGACTTCCCCGGGAAGTTGGGTTCATCTTGAGCCTCTGCCTCAGCTTAACTCAAATGACATGATTTTTTTCCCCTTCTTTTCTCTAGTCTCCGCCTCCAGGCAGAGGCTTGCCTGCCCTGGTCTTAAAAGAAAGAAAAAGAAAAACATTCTAATAATGTTGTCCTCAACTCTCCATTTGAGTCCATTCTTAAATTCTTTTGTGATATTAAGACTCCAAGAGGGGACCCCAGTTTCCTTGGTACGAATTACACAGCTAGATTTTGCCTGTGAGTCTGGGATGCTCCTGGTCTGGTTTTCACATATGGTACAGACAGGACTGTGTTTCATTTTTCTGCATAAGAATGTCCATCTGGTCCACTACCATTTTCTGACAAAATAATCTGATTTCTACTGAATTGCCTGTGTGCTTTTGCTGAAAATCAACCACATATCTCACCTGCTTTTGGATGCTGTTTTTTGCGATAACCAATTTCCCATCTTTCCTCTAACACCTGGCTCTCTTAATAACGGTGGCATATAAGTCCTAAAATCAGACACTCCTCATTTGGACTATTTTAGGTACTCTACATTTTGTGCATTGTAGGAATAGATTTTTATTTTCATCTAAGAAAGAAAACACATGTCAGAATATGAACTTCTATTATGTAGGATGTGTAGCTGGAGGAGGTGATCTGAGGTATGCCATAGCCATTTCTGACCCACAGTCCACAGCCACACCTCCTGTCCTCCCAGACACTCAACTCCATCCCACTCTTCTGCCTGGAGCTGGAGCTGGGAAATCCCCTCTGGACAGTGACTCTGTCAACAAAAGGGTTTTCCTCTTTTGTATCATTTCTCAGGGGTCACTGCCAAGTATTGCCTGTGATCTGGCATTTGAAAACCATTGTTTTATACATTTGAGTTGGTTTTAGGTTTGTTTGTTTTTGAGGTGAGAGAATAAATTGGATAGTATTCAATCTTTGTTTTGCTATGGGATCTCATTATTTAGCTCATACTGGCCTTGAACTCACTGTGATCTGCCTGTCTCTGCTTCCTGAGTGCTGAAATTAAATTCATGCCTAGCTTTCTGCCATTGACATTTTTTTTTCAATCCCTAAACTGCATAACTGCTGCTCTCCACAGATCAGAAAGAACTCAGCTGAGAAGAGGTCTGGCGGGGGAAGGGGGAGCTTCTGATAGGTTTTGCAAATAAGTGTTGTGAGGTATCATACCATCAAAGAAGACCACTCAGATATGGGTCTAAGCCAATGGAAAGTCTTCATTAGCGAGCCAGTAACTACAGTGGGTGTTTGGGACCTGAGTGAAGTCCCAATCCTTTCTCAAGATGAACTTTTAAGCACAAAGTTCACACCCCGAGTTCACATACCTCAGTTAGCAAGAACAGTTAGCCAGAAGCAGAGTTACAGAAACCAAGAAGCAAGGTTAGTACATTTAGGGACATTCCCAGAACTGTGGACTTCGATGGATTAGATCTTTGCTCTCATTTTGATAGATGTTGCTGCCTAGGTGCTGGGTTTCAAGGCCTGAATGGTACTTCCATCATGGTGTCAGATGTACTAGTATCTAGGGGCCTACTACTAAGACATTGGGAGGCCCTGCCAGTCAGAGGCTGCAGTCTTCCATGTCTGGACAGCTATCTCAGCTCATTGCAATATGGAGGATTCCCACCCCACAAGGGCTTCCTGCTCTCTTCCTAACCTTTGTAGAATGTCTCTAGGCCCAGATGCCTGACTTATCTCATGTAACCCTTGATACAGCTCCCTGCAAACACTTTCCCTTCCTGCCCATATGGTAATCAGATGTTGTGCTATGAGCCTTATGATTAGGCATGCTGTCACATACGATGACTAGACATTGTACTAGAAACCTTATGATAGGACCATGCTGTCACATAAAATAACTAGACACTGTACTAGGAGCCTTATGACAGGGTACAAGATTCTGGGAAATCCACCTGAGCCTGTTGACTCTCCCTGTGAACTTGGGCCAGGGCAGTGTGGAGGATGTCCTTCCCTCCGGTTAATGGCTCAGTCATGACAAATGCAATATTAACGCTGTTATTCTAAGTCCTATTTCAGATTGACACTGTTTTGTTTGGAGCATTTTCCCTCACAATGACCTGTAAATACAACTATGTGATTTGTGTGTGTGTGTGTGTGTGTGTGTGTGTGTGTGTGTGTGTGTGTGTGTATACCGTATCAAGGAAAGTACTGAATTAGCTTATCTTGATGTCTCAGTGATAGAAACCCTGAATGTAGTTTCTTTAGCACCAGAAACAGTTTCATTTCTGGACCTCGAGATAACCAGGTTTCTAAGGGAAAATGTTAGGGCAAATAAAACTTTTAGAAAGATTGACTGTTGAAATAGTAAATGGAGCACACACAAGGAAGTGTGCTGTGAGCTGTTTTAGAATCTAGCTTAAATAGATTATAAGAATTGGTTTTTTTTTCTCTGTATTTGAGAAAGCCCAGGATTTAAGGGAGCCTGAGTGAGGCCTCCTTCTGCCTGAGAGCTGGCTCTGTAGCAGGCTTTCTTTTAGGGCACCAACCAGCTCCCAAATCATGACACAGAGACTTAATATTAGTTATGAATGCTCGACCTTATTTTATGCTTGTCTCACTGCTTCTTTTTTTTTTTTTTCAAAAAACTTTATTTATTATTTATTTATTTATTTATTTATTTGCCTTGGTGTTTGCCTGGAACTGGAACTACAGACAGTTGTTAGCTGCCATGTGGGTGCTGGGAATCGAACCCAGGTCCTCTGGAAGAGCAGACGGTGCTCTTAACCGCTGAGCCATCTCTCCAGCCCCCACTGCTTCTTTTTTTTTTAAGATTTATTTATTATGTATGCAGTATACAGAAGAGGGTACCAGATCTCATCATAGATGGTTATGAGCCACGATGTGGTTGCTGGGAATTGAACTCAGGACCTCTGGAAGAACAGTCGGTGCCCTTAACCTCTGAGCCATCTTTTCAGCCCCGTCTCACTGGTTCTTATTACTTAAATTATCCTGTTTCCTTTCATCCATGTTTTGCCTCCGGCTTTTTACCTTTCTTTCTTTTGTATGTTCTATTCCAGTTCTGGCTGTCTGGCAGCTGCCTGGCTTTAGCCCCAGATGTATGTGTCTGTCTTCCTCCCTCATTCTCTTCCTTTCTCTTGTCTTTTTTTGAGCTGGATTTCTCCTCCTACTTACTCTCTCTGCCTGCCAACCCTGCCTATCCCTCTCCTGCCCAGCTACTGGATGTTCAGCTTTTTATTAGACCAATCAGGGGCCTCAGGCAGGCAAAGTAAAACAAATATAATGCATCTTTTTATAATGAAACAAATGTGGCAGAAACAAATGTACCACATCTTACATTGTTAACAAAGGCAGCAGAAACAAATGTACCACACCTTCACATCCTTAAAGTAACATTCTGCAGCATTAACAAATGGAAGACATCTTTGCCTAGTTAAAATGATATTCTACAACATGGCTCCTCAACTCATTACTGGCAGCTTCCAGTACAGGGCTAACTGCAAATGATGTTCATGCAGACTTTGTGGAATAGCTTATTCTAGTCACAATGGTACAAAGAAAGCCAGATATTTTTTGGAATGCAAAGCATTTCCTCTTAGATTACACATCAGCCATTGTTCATCACAGGTTGAACACCTGTGCTGGTTGGTTTTTTTGGTCAACTTGACCCAAGCCTACATCTGGGAATGTAGAATATCAACTGAAGAGTTCCTTCCGTTAGCCTGGTCTGTAGCATGTCTGTGGATCCTTCCTTCTTTCTTTTCATTTGTTTTTTTCAATTAAATGCTTGTGGGAGGCTGCAGTCCACTGTGGACGGTGGCATTTCTGGCCAGGCAGTCCTGCTTGTATATTAAAAACAAGTTGAGAGAGCCCTGGGCAGAAGGCAGCACGAAGCACTCCGCCATGGCCTCTGCGTAGGGTGCCTGCCTAGAGGTTCCTGCCTCGAGCCCCTGCCCTGACTGCTCTCCATAGTGACTATAAGCTGTGAGGTGAAATGAACTCCTTCTTCCCCAGGTTACTTTGGTAAGGCTGTTTATCACAGCAGTAGACAAGCATCCCTAATCTAAACATCTGAACCCTGGAATGGTCCAAAATCCAAAACTTTCTGAATGAGTGGCAGAGCAACCCAAAGGGCCAATTACTCACTGATCCCCACCTCTACCTGGAATTAGACCAAGGACTTTCTCCCACTATCAGATTTGCAGTAAACATGTGACTCTGGGGTCTCTGATATTCTGTGATCTCCTGTGTGGAGGAATGACTCAAATGAGTTCATCCATGTACATCTGACAGGCATCCGTGTCCCTCACCTCACTGTCTTCTCAGTGTGAATAATTCTGAGTCCTTAATCTGGAAGAACACCACTTCTCTGACGTCATGGGGAGAAAATCAGACTGCAGAAAACATCACTGGGGTCTAGTTGCAAACGAACATTTTCTTTGGGAGCTTGACATAATGCTCACATTTTGAAATAATTTTAACTCTCATAGTGTTCAACAGATATATAAATGGATTGACAGATAGATAGAACCATGTTTGTAAAAGATACACATGGCTTTCAAGGCAAGAGCGAGGGGATCTTCAATACACTGGGGAATTGTCTTCTATCTTTACCATAAACTAACAAACCAAACATAAACCATAGACTTAGTGTCGTGTGCCACCTCGCCAGCAAGGAACACGCAACACCGGATCCTTCTCTTTGCAGTTTATTCGGGCCTTTAATTATCTTCTTGTCTCTCACTCACTCACTCTCACTCTCAGACATATGACGAACGACCCCCTCTGGGCTTCCAATCCCGGTAAGCCACGTAGACATTGCCCATAGGTCCCGAGGCGCCGGAAGCAAGCCACCATCCTCGCCTACAGCCAATAAGGAGTTGTTTACTCCCGAGAGCACTCACCATCCCATCAGGAAGGTGGAAGGCGGAAACCAGTGCCACCTTTAGGGCGTGGTACAACGCAGCTCCCTACAGACTTAGTGTTCAGTTGTTGCCTACATGGATGGGCTCAGGGCAAGAGCCACATTTAGGTATAAGACATGAAATGTGTGTGAAGATATTAAACAAAAGCAATGGTGATGTGTGGTGGCATACACCTGTTATCCCAGAATACAGGAGATAGAAGCAGGAGTCCCAGGTTACCCACTGCTACATTGTGAGTTTGAGGCCAGCCTGGGCTACATGAGATCCTCTATCAAATTAAAAAGGAAACAATAGTTTCAGGGATGTTTGGGGGACTATAGATTAGCTTGGGACAACAGGACTTTTTTATCTGATGAAGAAATCAATTCATGTGTTTTAACCACTTGGTATTATTAAAGGGATATGGGAGAGGCACAGAAAAGATATTTTGCTCACAAAACTCTTCAGAAAATCAAAATGACTAGGAACAGCTGAAAAGCATCTTTTGCATGGCTCTGAGGCGAGCAGTGCACATTCTTTTCAATTTGCAAACCAGCCTTAAAAATTTGGATTGGGGCTGAGCGAGCAACAGTCTAGACATTTTTGACGATGGAGGAGTGAGCGGATTCCTGCTCTCACACACAGAAACAGCATAGCTGACATTTTTCATTCCTTAAGACTTCCGCCCTCTTGACCTTCGCAGCTGACCTTCTGAGAGACACTACAGCTGCTTCTTGTACACTTCTCACCTGCTTGGCTGCATGGCGACCTGCTTGAACTTACCTCCCTGAGAGTCACAGGAGGGAGCAGCAGAGCTGGAAGGGACCAATGGAGTGGGAGACATTTCTTCAGCTTCCAGTGTGAACTACAGAGAGAAGCAGCAGTTTTGTGAGTAGCCATGATTCTGTTATCAGGTGACAGATGAGTAATGTGCATGTCATTGCCACTTCTTGGCCTTTGACTGGGATCTAGAGTTGTATTGATTCCCACTGAATTGATTTCGGGGCATATTGAAGTGTACCATGGGAGTACAGAAGGCAGGTCTAACTAGCAGTGCCCATTAGGAGTTGGGCATAGTGATACATGCTTATATCCCAAGCTACTGTGAAGGCTGAGGCACTTGAGCCTAAGAATTTAAGACCAGCCCTGATAACAAAGCAAAATGGGATTCCTTGTCTCCCTTTCCCCAAAGAAAAGAACTTTTTTTTAGTCCTAGGAGACATGGAAGTTGTTACTCTTCAATTCTAATGGGAACTTGGAATCACTAATTCCCTAGCAGATAATAAACACACAGGACCTTTGCCGCCTCCTGGGCATCTGAGAACATTGCCGAGATGGTAGGACCAGCTTCAGTGGGCGGTGTGAGGGAGCAGAGTGGCAGACAGCATGAATCTGAAATGTCTTCCACAGTTTTCAATGCTTGTTTCTGAGTTTGAGGCTTCAGAAGGTGGGGGATAGAGGTGACTAGAGACGGCCCCTTGGAGGTTGTGGTCTGGCCCCTGGTTCCTGGGTGCTTTCTGCTACCTACTCTACCATGATATGGCTTCTGCCTTTTTCTGCTGCCATGGACTCACCAAGCCTCCTCCATCATGTCAGCGAACCCCTTTGATAATATGAACCCAAGTAAATCTTTCCTCCGATAAGCTTTTACTCACAGCACAAGTAACTTAGCTGACTTCCCAGCATGCCTCCATTTTGTGTCCTGTATATGAAGGGACACAAGGAAGACCAGCATGAGCTCAGCAAACAGTGAGAGCTGGGAGGGGGCAACCTGGAGCAGAAAAACACAAACAGAAGCCAACTGGCTGGCTCTGCCATAGGAATGACAGCAGGAACAGTAAGGGCAGCAATGATTGGCATTACTGTGGGTGGTCGAGGGTCAGCAGATGAAACCATCTCTGTAATCTGTGCATTTCCATCCGGTGTCACAGCTGAGAAACTGAGTTTCAGTAAGGCCCAGGTCTCAGTCATGAGGGAGCAAGTAGAGGCAGAAAAACAAATGAACACATCCACCACCTCCCCTGTTTGCATGAGATTGGTTCTCTCAAGAGCTGTGTAAGAAAAGGCTATCGTTGCTTTGTAATAACCACAAACTCCTGGCAAAAGATGATGCTGAGGCTCTATGTTTCTCCAGCTTTCTCACTGATTATTTTGAACCAGCATGTCCTCCATCCTTTCCATTCAAAGTTGACCTTCCTGCTGTGATCCTTCTTATCCACAGCCTTCCTGCATCTCCTTGTTTTGTAAAGGACCCTCCTATTC
This sequence comes from Sigmodon hispidus, assembly GCA_004025045.1. Lineage (NCBI taxonomy): Eukaryota > Metazoa > Chordata > Mammalia > Rodentia > Cricetidae > Sigmodon > Sigmodon hispidus. Next base: position 26,693 of record PVIH01017724.1, on the reverse strand, counting down.
AGCTCTTAAATGTCCTCTTGAGCTTTGGTTCCTTTTTTGTTGTTGTTGTGGATGTCTAATCTGACTGCCAAGCCTTTCAGGACCAGTGCCCAACCACCTGATGACATTGAGCACAAGACCCTGACTCTGTGCAGAATCAAGTTTAGCTTCCTTTTGTTGAGTGGCTCTGCTCAGGCCTGTAAGGCATGGGCATAATGTGGGCTGTACTACCTGCTCACATGCCCGTGTTCTTCGTCTGTCTGGGTGATGCTCACCAGTGGAGTGGTGGAAGGCTCTGCAGGAGCTGGTAACTGCGACACTGAGGTGACCATTTGCTGGCTTTAAAACCCTGTCTGGTAGTGCCTCACTGTGACTTTTGGGGGAGGATACTAGGGCTTAAGGGCTTTAAATTTCTAATACATAAGAAAGGAATGCTGGAATGCAGCTCTACAGCACAGTCCTGGTTTACCTGGTATGTTCAAGGTTTTGTCTCTAACGTGCATGCACACACACACACACACACACACACACACCACTTAGAAAAACGGATGAGAGAGAGATAGTGCTACTGAGTTCTTGTGTTCACTGTGGAGATTATCAGAAATATCATGTGTATGTGGTTCCTAGGAAGGCTTGCTGGACATCCTTTTAGGATCATTGTCTGAAGATGCTTGTGACCCCAGAAAGCACAAAATTATTTGTGATTCAAATGCTGAAGCATGAGCAGGAACTTCTTACATGGTAGCAAAAACAGAGCCCCGCAAGCCTAGGCTGCAAATCCAGGGAAATGATTTTGTAGCAGCAGAAACAAGCAATCCTTTCCTCCTATCATAAGAGTTCTATGGCTTGTCCCTGTGAGTTGCCCGCCATCCAGAGTTGAGCCTTAGTGATAAACATAAAGAGACCAGTTGCAGCCTTAGTGAACCTCGTCTAACTAATTGCCTGCACAGCATCGCTGTTTCGAATGAAGTCAACCTCTAAATTACTTGGGTTTATGACTTTGATAAGTGGTGTGTAGCAGATACAATTTAGCCCACAGTAGCTAAGCAAGCCTCATAGACATCCCCTGGAAGGCCATCTGCAGCAAAGAGGAATCTTTGCTTTCACAGCCAAACAAGTTGTTTGTTACCTTTCTGTTGCAGTGATAAATCAGTGGCTTGAAAGGAGGGGAGATTTCTTTGGGGCTATGTCAGAGATGATCCATGTTTACTCTGTTCTGTTGCTTTGGGCCTGTGGTTAAGGCAGACATCATGGTGCGAGCAAATGGTACAGCAAAGTCTTTCCCATTATGGCAGCCAGAGACTGGGTGTGAGACAGAGAGGACACACACACACACACAGAGACAGACAGACAGACAGACACACAGACACACACACACACATACACATATGCAGAGAGGGGGAGACAGACAAATAAGACAGACAGAGAAACAGACACACACACACACACAGATAGACAGACAGACAAGACAGAGAAGCAGACACACACACACACAGAGACAGACACAGAAACAGAGTGAAACAGAGAGACAGAGACAGAAAAACAGACACACACACACAGATAGACAGACAGACAAAGAAACAGACACACACAATACACACTTGGGGCGGGGGTGTGTGGCAGAGAGACGTAGGGTTTCTAAATCCATTTCAAGGGCATGCCTAACTTTTCACTGTGCCCCACCTCCTAAGTGTCTACCACCTGCCAGCAGTGCCATAGAATGATAACCAAGTTTTCAACACATGGCTTTGGTCATGCAAACCATGGTGGCCAAAGAGATGGCTCAAGAGTTAAGAGCACTGGCTATTCTTCCAGAGGAGCTGGGATTGATTTCCAGCATCTACATGGCAGCTAACAACTGTCTGTAATTCTAGTTCCAGAAGCTCTGATGCTCTCTTCTGGCCTCCGAGGACACTGGGGACACACTTAGCACACAGACATATATTCAGGAAAAACATCCGCACACATTAAAAAAATAACAAATCTTAATGATAATAACAATGATAAAAATCTGTACTGTGGCTGGGTGTGATGGTGCATGCTACAAGCTCCAAATTTACAGAGTACATCTATGCTTAATCCAGTACTCAGCAGAAGAAGGTGCATCTCTGTGACCTTGAGGTCAGTTTGAACTACACAGAAAGTTCCAGGCTAGCCATGGCTACATAGCAACATAGTAAGACCCTGTGTAAATAAAATTTAAAAAAAGATAAAAATTCAAATCGTAACAGATCATAACTCAGACATACATTATTTGAGTTTTGTGTGAAATCCCTTTCCAATTAAATAGTCCCTAGAACTTCTGTTCACTGGCTGAAGTTTCATACTGGGCTCTGAATTTTCATAGCCATAGCCAAGTTTTTTCTGCAGAATAAGACATATTAGAGAGGTCAAAATGATGACTTCTGCATTATGGGCCTTGGAAGAAAAATCTATCCATCCATGCATCCAGCCAGCCACCTATCCATCCACTCACTTACCATCTGCCACCCAACCATCCATTCATCCACCCACCCAACCATCCATTCATCTATCCATCCATCTACCCATCCACTCATCCAACCAACCATCTACCCATCAACCCAACTGTCCACCCACCCACCCACCCATCCTGTGAGGTACAAGCTTCCTCTAAAATAGACATAGTTTGAGCTGGACCACATATCTCAGGGATGCTTTCTTCAGCATAGACCTCAGTGCCAAGAACAATTAGGAATCACTCTACTTCTGAGTTAGTTCCTCTCCTTGAACCCTTGGTTGGCAGGCACCTTATGAAGGCATGGGATGGATATGTCACCTCTGGGCCAGGCTATGGCAATGAACTTGAAGTTCATAGTAAGCCATTCAGTGACTATGCCCTCTTAACTTCATTCCTACCACTCCCTGCAGACTAGGCCTCTTCTCCGGTCCCAGTAAATTCTTGATGGGTTTCCCCAGCTGCCTTTCAAATGAGCATCCCCAGAGCAGCCACAGAGCCCCTCTTTCCTATCTGTAGCTGTAGTCTTACCCCATTGTCTCTTGGGCTGACCCAGGTCCTGATCCCAGGCACTACGTCCTCTTTGAAGACAGCCCAGCATTCTCCCCAACTATGAGTCTCATCTCCAAAGCCTCTCTCCAGCCCCCATCAAGACAAACCTAAATCACTAAGACCAAACTGATGCATCACTTTTTTTAAATTTAAAGAGTTTTTTCCCCCATATCTACCACTGCTCCTCCTTCCTTCCCTCCTCCCAGTCCTCCCTCAGCTCCCCCCTACCCCATCCTTCATCCATTCTCCAAGGAGGGCAAGGAGTCCCAAGGTGGGACATTTCAGTCTGGTATATCCAGTTGAGGTAGGTCCATTGCGGTAGGTCTCATCCCAATATCAAGGCTGAGTTAGGTGTTCCTCTGTAGGGAATGGGTTCCAAGATATCGTTCATGCACCAGGAACATACTCTGATCCTACTGCAAGAGGAATAACCATTTCTTCACTGATTGTTACTTTCTCATTAAAGACAGTGGCAGTTTTGATGTGTCTCACCTCACCCCTGAAGACAGAGTTGATATTCTCTTTTCTCTGTCACCAGGGTAGCTGGGCTGCACAGGAACCAGAGGATACAGAATATATTGTTGTGGGGAGATGACATGATGTAAGCCACTGTGATGTCTTGGCCCTAGATCCTCACATATAGAATGGCAGGAGCCCCATTCCTAGTGCTTCGTGTCCTGGCAGATTCAGGGTGCTTCAAGCAGTACCTTCCTCACATTCTGCCACAGGCCGTCTGTCTGGTCTTGGGCTTGTGTTTGTGGCTTTCTCCTGTGGTCTGCTCCTGAGTGCCCTTCCTGGCCATGTGGGCTGCAGCCAGGGTGCCTGTGGGATAAGCTCCTGCCACACACTATTCCTCTAACTGGTTTGCTGCCCTGGTTATTTGAGTGACATTTGCTGCTCCCGGATTCTCAGCAGTGACCACTTCTTATCAGAATACAGAAATAATCTCTTCCCTTGCTGATATCTTTTGTAATATGTTTCTGGTCTGGACTTTCAGCTTAGACCAGAGGTTTGACCAGCAGTCCAGTAGTCTGGCAGTCCAGCAGTCTGGAGTCCCACAGAATCACAGAATCACACAGACACTTATATTAATTTTATGCTGATCAGCCTAGGGCCCAGGCATATAGCTAGCTAACTCTTTACCCTTAAACTAACCCATCTTTCTTATCTTGTTTAGCCATGCGGCTTGGTACCTTTTCTCAGAGCAGCATTTCAGCTTCCTTCCTCTGCATCTTCTGGCTTCTCATTGTGGTGTCTCCATGGTATATCTGTGGCATCTCTCCTCTGCTCTTTCTGTTCCCAGAGTTTTCTTAGTCTGGTAGCTCTGCCCACACTTCCTGTCTGCCTTTGGCCAATCAGTGTTTTTTATTAAACCAGAAGGCAGAACAATTATTTATAATAGAACAGAACACAATCTCACTGCAGGTGTCAATATAGCTATAAGAACAATTTTATTCAAGTGGCTCCCAACTACTTGAGTTCTTGCTAGGACCATTCATCCCCCAGAAGCTGGCAAGACACTCACTATACATTAATGTCATCATGAAAGCCCCACCCACCACCTCCTCTGCTTCTAATCAATTACCCAAAAAGGACCCACCACCAAATATATGAATCTAGGGTTAAGCTTCTAGCATGAACTATGCATGATGCATTTAATCCAACTATACATTATACATTAGCTCATGTAATTCAGTTTCCTGTTACCCCTGTCTGAGTAATTAAATCACTTGTCCAGGGTCAGACAATAAGGAAGTGGGACTAAGCCTTTGTAGCCGAGCTTTGAGTTCAATGAATTCACAACCTGGACTTGTTATGTGAGACTGATGTATGAGCAATGGGTCAGGCAGAGATTTGGGTGCTGAGATTTTGCACAGTATGTTATTGGTGAGTTATCCATATATCTTCAAAATTATTTGACATATATCTAGATAAAAAGAAATTATAGCAAAGTATAAAAGCTTTATCAGGTCTGCCTAAAATCATGTAAACGATTTGTCAGACTGAATTCTTGTGTCTTCAATTACAGTAACTTAAGGGGGAGGAGCTTTAGTTGGCTATAATACAGAATTTAGAGATTTTGATTTAAAAGCACATTTAGGCTTCAGAAACCAGAGAATTTGTCCATCAATAGCAGAGGCAGTCAGGTGTGGCTTCTTGGTGAGGTGTTTGCCTTCTTTATTTGTACTTTAAGTGTGGAATTATTTGTGCATTTGATGAACAACTAGTCTCACCTGACATTGGCGTTGGCATTCTCTTTCCATTTTCCACTAACTTCCAATAAGGACACTAGGTTTTCCTGTTTGACTTCATTCATATGGTCTAGGGGTGGGCAGTAGGATGTATCTCATGTGTGTGTGTGTGTGTGTGAGTGTGTGTGTGTGTGTGCCCACGCACTGGTATGCACATGAAAGCCAGAGATCAACAATGTCTTTCTTTCTTTCTTTCTTTCTTTCTTTCTTTCTTTCTTTCTTTCTGTCTTGCTTTTTTTCTTCCTTCCTTCCTTCTTTTCTTTTTGGATTTGGTTTTTGGCTGGCCTTGAACTCTGTCTACTTTGTTCACAAGTGAAGGGATTAAAGGCATGTGCCACCACCACTTGGCTTGTGTGTCTTACTCAGTCTGTACCTTATTTGTTGAGACAGAGACTCTCAGTAAACTGGAAGCCTGCTGATGTGGTTAGACTGACCAACTAGTCAGTAAGCTCCAGAGAACCTTTTATCCCATCTCCCCGGCTCTGGCGTTACCTGTGAACATTGCCACACCTATCTATCTTTTATGGCTTTTCCATGGAATGCTGGGGACCTGAACTCAGGCCTAATGGTTATGCAGCATGTATTTTACCAACTGCCATCTCCCCAATCCCTTGTTGGCACATTTTACCAAACAATTTAAATTTTGTATATTTGTTCTAAAAAGTTATGGTGTTTAGGTATGAAGTTCTGTATATGATGCGCACTAGTTATGGGTGAGTTGTCTATCAGCAGGATCACCTGGTGGCCATTCAAATGAAGAGATAATGACAAAGTACAAAAATTTGCTTGTTTTTGTGTGTGATTTGTGTAATTTAGGATGCAGACTATTCTAGCACATTTGTCCGGGTGTTTTTCAATATCATCAGACCCTGGTCAATTCAGAGGAGTTGTGCTAGGTTTCTAAAGAAAAAGTTGTCCGTCCCCATCCAAAGTGGAGTCAAAGAAGACCCTGGCCCTGCCCGGCTGGGCCCTTCCTCCAAGGCAAACTGCATCATCAGACAAGGACTGAGGGCTATGAAATTCTATCCCAGAACAGAGTCAAAGGTGAGCAGATTCCAGCTCCTGGGCCACAGTCTGGAAAATTCCTCTCCGGGATTGGGCTCGCACCCAAGGGTCTGATCTCAGACTCATCCCAGCAGAAGGTGGCACTAGGCCCTGCCCAGCTGGGCCCCATCTCCAGGATGAACTGTGTCATCAGACAAGGACTGAGGGCCTTGGAAATGCAGTTCCTGTCCACAGAGGAGTCAAAGATCAAATAGACCCCTCACTCAGAGCAGACAGGAGACATACAAGCCCTCTAATCACAAGTGACTATGAGCTGACTAATTGTGAACCACTGAAGCCATGGGCAGATGCCAGTACAAGAATACATATAATATAAAGAACAATAAGGCAACAGCAGAAGAAACTCATGGTTTTATAACTACAAGACCTGAACAGAGTAATGAGGAGGAAGCAGAAGGAAACAACAGCAAAAACACCTTTATGAAGATTATTGAAGCCTTCAAAGAGGATGTAAAAAATTCCCTTAAAGAAATAGAAGAAAATACAAACAAAAAATTGGAAGAGATTAACAAATCCTGGAAAGAAAACCAAGAAATGGAAAACCAAAAAATGAAAGAAATATTACAGAAACTAAAAATTGAAATAGAAGCAGTGAAAAAGGCACAAAATGAGGCAAAGGTGGAAATAGAAATCCTGAAGAAAAGAGCTGGAACTACAGATACAAGCATAACCAACAGAATCCAAGAGATGGAAGAGAGAATCTCTGGAGTGGAAGACACAATAGCAGAAATAGATACATCAGTCAAAGAAAACACTAAAACCAAAAAAGCCATAACACAAAACGTTCAGGAAATTTGGGACACCATGAAAAGACCTAACCTGAAAATAATAGGAAAAGAAGAAGAAGAAGAAGAAGAAGAAGAAGAAGAAGAAGAAGAAGAAGAAGAATTCTAGCTCAAAGGCACAGATAATGTATTCAATAAAATCATAGAAGAAAACTTTCCCAACTTAAAGAACGACATGCCTATAAAGATACACGAAGCTTACAGAACACCAAATAGATATGACCCCCCCAAAAAGTCCACTTACCACATAATAATCAAACCACAAAACATACAGAACAAAGAAAAAATTTTAAGAGCTACAAAAGAAAAGGGCCAACTTACCTATAAAGGCAGACCCATTGGAATAACACCTGACTATTCAATGGAAACAGTGAAAGCAAGAAGGTATTGGTCAGAAGCTATAAAGACACTAAAAGAGCATGGCTGCCAACTCAGACTACTATACCCATCAAAACTATCAATCACCATAGATGAAGTAAACAAGATATTTCATGACAAAGTCAGACTTGAACAATACCTGTCTACAAATCTGGCCCTTTAGAAAGCATTAGAAGGAAAACTCCAACCTAAGGATCCCAGATACACCCATGAAACCACAAATAATCATTAATACCACAGAAGAAAAACCCAGATAAAGGAAATACATACAACTCACCACCAAAAATAATCAGTGTTCACTAATATCCCTTAATATCAATGGACTCAATTCACCTATAAAAAGACATACACTAACAAGATGGATAAAAAACAGAAGCCATCCTTCTGCTGCATACAAGAAACGTACTTCAACCACAAAGACAGACACAGACTCAGAGTAAAGGGTTGGGAAAAGATTTTCCAATCAAATGGCCCTATGAAACAATCTGGTATTGCCATCCTAATATCTAACAAAGTAGACTTTAAACTAAAATCAATTGAAAGCGACCAGGATGTACATTACTTATTCATCTCAGGGAAAATTGGTCAAGATGAGATTTTAATCCTAAATAGTTATGCCCCTAATATAATGACACCTATCTATGTAAAGGAAACAATACTAAAGCTCAAATCCCACATCAACTCTCACATCCTAATAGTGGGAGATTGCAATACCCCACTTTCACCCTTTGATAGGTCAACCAGAGACTCAACAGAGAAATAAGGAGTCTAACAGAGGTTATGATGCAAATGGATTTAATAGATATTTACAGAAACTTCCCCCAAATGCAAAGGAATATACATATTTCTCAGTACCACATGGAACTTTCTCTAAAATTGAGCACATAATTGGTCATAAAGCAAATATCAATAGATACAAAAAATGCAAATAATCCCTTGTATCATATCAAACCACAGTTGCCTAAAGTTAGAGTTCAACAACATCAAAAATCACAGAAAGCCTACCATCTCATGGAAATGAAATGTCACTCAACTGAACCACCTCTGGGTCAAGGAAGAAATTAAGGAAGAAATCAAAGACTTCCTAGAATTTAACAAAAATGAATCCACAACATACCGAAACCTGTGGGACACGATGAAAGCAGTCTTGAGAGGAAAATTCATAGCACTAGAGGCCTACATGAAAAGCCTAGAGAAATCCCACACTAGAGAATTATCAGCACAGCTGAAAGCCTTAGAACAATTAGAAGCAAACTCACCTAGAAGGAGTAGATGGCAGGAAGTAATCAAACTTAGAGCTGAAATCAGTACAATTGAAATAAAAAGAACAATACAAAGAATCAGTGAATCAAAGAGTTGATTCTTTGAGAAAGTCAACAAGATAGATAAACCCTTATCCAAACTAACCAAAAAGCAGAGAGAGAGTATCGAAATCAACAAAATCAGAAATGAAAAGAGGGACCTAACAAAAGACCCCCAGGAAATCCAGAGAATTATTGGGTCATACTTTGAAAATCTATACTCCACTAAAATGGAAAACCTAGAAGAAATAGACAGCTTTTTGGACAGGTACCATTTACCAAAATTAAATTAAGATCAGATTAAATACCTAAACAGACCTTAACCCTAAAGGAAATTGAAGCTGTCATTAAAAGCCTCCCAAGTAAAAAAAGCCCTGGTCCAGATGGTTTCAGTGCAGAGTTCTACCAGACATTCAAAGATGAGTTATTATGAATACTCCTCAAACTATTTCACACAGTAGAAACTGAAGGAATACTTCCAAATGCTTTTTATGAGGCCACAATTACACTAATACCCAAGCCACTCAAAGAAGGAGAATTACAGACCAATTTCCCTCATGAATATTGATGCTAAAATTCTCAACAAAATTTTGACAAACTGTATACAACAGTATATAAAAAATATCATCCACCATGACCAAGTAGGCTTCATCCCAGAAATGCAGGGATGGTTCAACATACGAAAAACTGTAAATGTCATCCATCATATAAACAAAGTGAAGGGAAAAAATCCACATGATCATATCCTTAGATGCTGAAAAAGCCTTTGACAAAATCCAGTCCTCCTTTATGATAAAAGCCTTGGAGAGATCAGGAATACAGGGAAAATATCTAAATATAATAAAGATGATTTACAAGAAGCCAACAGCCAACATCAAACTTAATGGAGAAAAACTCAAAGTAATCCCACTAAAATCAGGAACTAGACAAGGGTGTCCTCTCTCCCCTTATCTATTCAATATAGTTCTCAAAGTTTTAGCTGAAGCAATAAGAGAATGAAAGGATATTAAGGGGGTATAAATTGGAAAAAAAAGAAGTGAAACTATCTCTATTTGCAGATGATATGATTGTATACATAAGTGACCCACAAAATTCTACCAGGAAACTTCTACAGCTGATAAACACCTTCAGCAATGTAGCAGGATACAAGATTAACTCAAAGAAATCAGTAGCTCTCCTATACACTAAAGATAAAAGGGCTGAAAAAGAAATAAGGGAAACATCACCATTTATAATAGCAGCAAATAGCATTAAGTACCTTGGAGTAACTATAACCAAAGAAGTAACAGATCTATTTAACAAAAACTTTAAATAACTGAAAAAAGAAATTGAAGAGGATATCAGAAAATGGAAAGATCCCCCATGTTCCTGAATAGGTAGGATCAACATAATAAAAAAAAGCAATCTACAGATTCAATGCACTTCCCATCAAAATCCCAACACAATTTTTTATAGACATTAAAAGAACAATACTCAGTTTCATTTGGAATAACAGGAAAGCCAGGATTGCCAAAACAATTTTGCTCAACAAAAGAACCTCAGGAGGCATCAACATCCCTGACTTCAAGTTATACTATAGATCTACAGTTAAAAAAAACAAAAAAACAAAAAAACAAAAAAACAAAAACAGCCTGGTACTGGCATAAAAACCGACTTGTGGATCAATGGAATCAAATTGAAGATCCCGACATTAACCCAAAACCCTATGAACACCTGATCTTTGACAAAGAGGCCCGAAATATTCAATGGAAGAAAGATAGTGTCTTTAACAAAAGGTGTTGGCATAGCTGGATGGTAGTGTGTAGAAAAATGCAAATAGATCTAAGCCTATATCACCCTGCACAAAACTCAAATCCAAGTGAATCAAAGACCTCAACATAAAGCCAGCCACACTGAACCTGATAGAAAAAAAGTGGGAAATACCCTCCAACAAATTGGCACAGGCGACCACTTCCTAAATATAACACCAGTAGCACAGACACTAAGAAGAACAATCAATTAGTGGAACCTTTTGAAACTGAGAAGCTTCTGTAAAGCCAAGGACACAGTTAATAAGACAAAATGACAGCCTACCCAATGGGAAAAGATTTTCACCAACCCTAGAAGTGACAGAGGACTGATCTCTAAAATATATAGAGAACTCAAGAAACTAGAGCCCAAAACCTTGAATAACCCAATCAAAAAAATGGGGTTCAGAACTGAAAAGGGAGTTCTCAGCAGAAGAATTACAAATGGCTGAAAGGCACTTGAAAAAGTGCTCAACATCTTTAGCCATCAGAGAAATGCAAATCAAAACAACTTTGAGATACCACCTTACACCTGTTAGATAAAAGCCACAGATGACAGCCTATTCTGGAGAGGTTGTAGAGCAAGGGGAACACTTCTCCATTGTTGGTGGGAGTGTAAGCTGGTTAAACCACTCTGGAATGCAGTATGGTGGTTTCTCAGAAAACTGTGAATCAATCTCCCCAAGGATCCAGCAATACCACTACTGGGCATATACCCTGAAGATGCATATTTGCACTCCAAAGGCATTAGCTCAACTATGTTCACAGCAGCATTATTTGTAATAGCAAGAACCTGGAAACAACCTAGATGCTCCTCAACTGAAGAATGGATTAACAAACAGTGGTACATCTACACAATGGAGTACTACTCTGCAGTAAGAAAAATCAATATCCTAAAATTTGCAGGCAAATGGATGGATTTGGAGAATATCCTCCTGAGGAAGGTGTTACAAACCCAGAAAGATAAACAGGGGATGCACTCACTTATTATTGGACTTTAAAGAAATAAAGCTAAGCATGTCCAAGCTGCAAACCACAACCACTGAACAGTTTGGGATCTGAAAACCTTGGACCGGCACCTTGGAGCCCACTCCCTCCAGGGGAACACCTGACCCAGTCTTGATGTTGGGGTGAGGAAAGCAGATTTGCCTGGAGTGGATGTTGAACTAAGCCATCTTAGGACCTTGCCCTTGCTGAAGAGTAGATAAACTGATGGAGAGTGAGTGACTGGGAGGGGCGGGAGGGGGAAGGGAGCCTGAACAAGGGCATACAGGGATCAAAAAAAAAAAAAAATACAACTTTTTTTCATACTACTAAATAAAAACTAAATAAATAAAACACTGAAATATTTGCTACCTAAAAAAAGAAAATGCCTCTATGTTACATAATTATTTCTTGTAAAAACTGTATTATGTGTGTGTGCCTCTGTGTGTGTGTGTTGTATATTCACATCTAAGAGACCTAACTGTGTATGTTTATATATAATTTATTGGCTTTTTTGTTTTTGAAACAAGGTCTATATTTTATTTTCACTTTAACCTAACAAAACATTCCATAATGCTTAGGTAGTATGTTAGGATTTACAAGTACATTTAAAATTATGAGACGAAAAATATTGAAACAACATATTAATTCTCAGCATGAAAATATTTATCTTAAACAAAACTTCCCACAAGTGGTGATTTGTCTAAAAATCTCAAAACTGAAGTTGCTTAAGAACCACTTCAAATTTAAGTTCTGAAAATAAATTCAGTTTGGCTTCCTAGCTCTCCAGACTCACAAACCTAATTTCTCTCAATGGCCATAAGAGGGCACTGTTTAACCTTAAACAAAATGTATATGCTTTTGCATACTAAAACTTGAGGTAAATGACTCAAATAATCTTGCCCAGAAAATTTAAGAGCCACTGAAATTTTAACAAAATACACAGTGTGTCCAAAGAGAAAGGCCAGGGATTGAAGAGAGGAGTGGACGGAGTTCAAGATGAGCAGAGCTGTGACCCATCCCTGGGGCGTCTTTAATCTTGGTCCTCCCTGCTTGACCTCCCTTGGCTAATTTAGGAAATCTTTTTCTGTGAGCAGGAGCAATGTCTTCAGCTGATCCCGTATTATCGGGTCGAGGGCATTCCTTTCCACTGCTTACAGGCTGTCTGTCCCTGTAGTCCCCTGGGGTGGGGTCACTGTGGCCTCTATGCCATCCTCAGGACTTAGTTCACACAGCTGTGCTCAGAGCCCACATGGAGCTGTTTCCTCACAAACTACAGTCCCATTAGCAGGAAGTGGGTGCTTTGGGAATCACCCTGATCTTCAAGTGTCTGGTGAGGAGCCAGGGAGAGTCATCTTTGGCTGGGGTGGGAGTTGCCCTTTTACGGTCATCCACAGGATGGCTGAGTGCAGGAAAGGTTTGCCTCTTGCCTTTTTATAGCAAACCCGGAAGAGGAAGCTTCCTGGCTGGAAGTGAGGCACTAAGGGTGGACATGTAGCCTGTGTTTGCCAAGACCCTGGATCCCAATCTCAGTACCACAAAACTATGAAAACTATGGCATTAGAATTTTTAGAACCTGAAAAATTCACTATCAGAAGAACTTCAAAATAGCCACCAAATGTCTGATATCACCAAATGGAATAAAACTGTTCAGAATATAGACTTTTTAAAATCTGATAAAAATGAAAGCCCAAAGCAGTAAAATAATAATAATAACCAAACAAAAAATAAATAAGACAGCCAGGCGGAGAGGTGTGTGGCAGCCAGCTCCTTTATATTGTTGCTGTTCTGAGGATGCCAGAGGTGGCCACAGCCTTGCCATGTCACAGAGCACTCGGGGGATGCGAATGTCAACAGTCATGTGGTAAAAGCACATTCATAACCCAAGTGTGAAACAACCTTTCCTTTGCTTTTCTTCACTGGCAACTGTTTACTTCCTGAGTGAACCACCAGCTTCTCTGCCCACCAGCTCGCGCTCTGACCAGGGAACAGTGGGCAGAATAATGGGCTCTCCTAAAGGCCACAGGGCAGGCTAGCAGTCTTCGAGATTCTAGGCACAATGTGATGTAGAAACTTGGGCAGTAAACTGGGCGCCATGCCGGAGCAAGAGGATGGGAAAGTGACTAGAAGCCATTGCCTCGACCCCTGGCTGATTTGAAAACAGGCTCGGAGGAGCTTCTGCTTGGCATGAACTAGGTCTAACCTTTACAGCATTAGATAGTGTAGCTGGGAGACTTTATGAATTCTTGCTAATTATTTTGAGAAGACAATAATAATCCCATTATACAATTTACATACCTTCATAAAAATAACTGCATTTTCCAGAGCCAAAGGAATTGCATAAGAAGGATGATGTTTTGGAATTCCTCAGTTCCTTTCTGTGTCTGCAATGGAAGACAGCTGAGTCTCCTATCTGCTGTAGGCCTAATTGGAATCTGTCGAAATGTGTTGTCTTGGTTGGAGTTGATGAAGAAAATCTGGCCTCAGCCAGCTATGTAAGTGGGAAAGGAGACACACTCAAGTAGTCTATGAGATAATGATGGCTTTGTTTGAGCCCCTTCATAAGTGGATTTTCTTAAGTTCTTAGAAGAGATGGTTCAGCAATTAAGAACACTGTCTGCTCTTGTAGAGGAACTGGGTTTGGTTTCCAGGACCTGCATGGCAGCTCAGACTTTATTTTAAGTCTGTTTCCAAATGACCTGGCACCTAGAAGCAAATAAATGCACATATATACACATAGACAGACACACATGTTCACTTAAAAAATTTAAAAAAGGTGGTTGTAATGTAGAATCTGATAACACCAGGATGTTAATTTGGTGATGATAGATAGTTTTAGGCATGTTTTGAGACTTCCTCAAGTGAGGCCCACAAGTGAGAAAATACCCCGATGATTGAGACACAGGGACCTTTGCAACCTACCACACCCACCCTTTCCCTGTGTTTGAACCTTCTTGTCCGTTCATAGACAAACCCTACTTCTTCCATGAATGTTTCTCTCGTCTCCTTAAACTGTGAGAGTGGCTCTGCTTTCTCATTTCTAGCAGCGTGGCTGTCCACACTGTTTAGTTGGCACCAAACAGCAGGTGATGCCAATTTTAGGTTCATCACTAAGAAAGTCTGTAAGCATGTTTTCAATAGCTCATTATAAAAGGTATCTTTAATAAGTTTTTTCCACAAGGATCAAATATATATGTTTCTCAATCTTGGGTTCATGGATAAATTTGTTGGGGTGCATGTACACCCAGAAACTAGAAATAAAGTGTGCCTATGGTAGTGTTCCTATATGTTATTCTCTCTCTCTCTCTCTCTCTCTCTGAGTCAAAAACAACTAAGCCACAGTCCTTACAGCTGTATTCATATTGGTCTTTGGAGAACTGTAAGGCACAGATTTGCTAGATACTCAGAAAGGCCACCAGATGGATGCTCTGGCCAACAGATGGATGCTCTGGCCACCAGATGGATGTGCCAGCCCTCTATACTAAGAGCCTGTTCTGCCTCAGCTGTGCCAATGGCTCTTCCTTCCCTCCATTTGTGTTTACACTGGAATTCCAAGTACCTGGCCACTTCAGCAAAAGGCAGTCTGATTGGGAGAGAACCTTCCATCTTATTTGTCCTGTACAAACACCAGGCTAGTATTCTACAAGGGAAGCTGGACAAATGTTGTACAGATGGTGCCCAATTTAAGACGGGCCAACTTTCCCATCTGCAGAACTGATTATTAGTTACCAGTGTAGTCAAAACTGTAGTTGGAATTTTGAGTCTGGATCTTTTCCTGGGTCGGACACATGCAGTCCTATCTCCTCTCATTATGCCAGGCCACACCCACAGCTGTAGCTGCCGGCAGTGCCATGACCCTGAGGATACATAGTTGGTGTCTCCAGTGTTCTGTGCTTTTGATCTGTGCTGTATATTAGGATATTCCATGATAATCTCAGCCTAGTCAGATTGTACGCTGCGACTCAGTCAGGAGCTTGCCATCTTCTAACTTCATTCATAGCTAAGGAGGATGCAGGGATTCTCAGTCACGGAGCATAGCATTGACAAACTGGGTAGAATCCTGGCCTCTCTGCCTTTCACCCACAGTAGTTTATGAGACTCTTGGCTAAGTGATCATTCACATTCAGAGGCAGTAGTAGCTCATGTAGTTAATGGTTCAGACAAGGTGGACTGGTGGAAGGTACTAGAAGAAAAATGGGGTGACTTTTGTAGTCACTGCCCAGTTCCCACATATCCTTTATCAAAAGCAATAAAAAAAAATGTCTATACTACAAGAACAAGGAGAAAGCATGGCAACTCTGCTCTGCTCTGCCTTTCTGTGGTTAGGGACCATTTCTTCCTCTGTGCTCTGCAAACAATAAATAAAAGATAATCTGATGTAGGATGTCATCAGTGTTCTCAAAACAGCTTCTTCAACCCTGATCAGCACTGGCAGGGGCCAGAGCTGATAGTCATTTCCCCATAAACCAATGTTGACAGCTGCCCCAGAGCTGGTGGGAGTGGACCATTTGGGTAGAGACTCAGAGGGGTCGCACCTGAGAAGGCCCTAAAGCAGCAGCATCCAGGCACAGAAGAGCCTGAAACTGAAACCTGCACATCACATCCAAAATATGGCCAGGGCCTTGGCTTGTTCAGTTCGCCCTTATTACCCAGCCTCATCAAAAGGCATTTAACATGTACACACAGTAGGAGGCCTTGGGTCCCTGTCTTCATTTTGTGAGTCTTCGTTTCCTCTCTCGGGATTTCATCAACTATTGTGAGGAAGCTATCTCTTCTTTTTGCCTTTTCTACATTGCCATTTGCTGTCTTGATCTTGCCTAAAATTGAGACTAGGAGAAAATCCTACATATGGTAGTTTGAATGGAATTGGCCCCATAAGCTTAGAGAGAGTAGCACTATTGGGAGGTGTGGCCTTGTTGAAGTAGGTTTGGCTTTATTGAAGGAAATGTATCTCTGTGGAGGTGAGTTTTGAGGTCTCTTTTGCTCCATATCAGTCTGCTTCCTGTTGCCTTTTGATCAAGATGTAGCTAGCACCACATCTGCCTGCATGCTACCATGCTCCCCGCCATGATGATACTGGATGAAACCTTTGAACTGTAAGCCAGCACCAATTAATGTTGTCTTGGTTATGGTGTCTCTTCACAGCAATGGGAACTCTAAGACACCAGAGTAGACCTGGGTTCTGAGTTCTGTGCCCCAGAGCTTAGCGTTAAGGGCAACCATGAATGTGCTCATCAGTGACACTTTTTACTAGAAGCATCCTTTTAGTCAGCATCATGGTCTCCACCAAGAGAAGGAAGGAACAAATAAGGAGCCTGAGGATTGACCATATGTGGCCAGTCTGAAGCACCTCCGGGTTATAAGAGCATTTCACCTACAGTTTTCTCTAATCTTCTGCTAAAATAAATTCAGCAGAACAGCTCTCAAACAGACAGACTTGAGATGCTGAATACTAGGTGAGATGGCCAGTGCCCATGCTGTTATCTAACCCTGCAGAGGTGTGGCAGGGCTCTGATCCTAGAGAGGCAGCTGGAGAAGAACACGGATTTGCAAGTGTCAGGCTCTGAGAATGTACTGTGTTGGAATATATTTGCAATCGTTGATGAAAGCTTGGTCCCTTGTGTGGCCTCTTGGATTCTAAGAGGTGGAGCCTACTGGAAAGACATGGGTGATGACATTGCCAGAGAGATTAATGCATTTCTCATGAGATGGCCCCAGCTGGTTCCTTTACATTCTCCATCAGGAGGTCAGTGGCAGGCTCTGCCCCTGTGGTGCACCCCTGCAAAGCCTGCAGCATCAGTGCCCTTAGAGACACTCCTCCCTGCACGGCTCATTGCATCTTCAGCCTTGCATAGGGGCCTTGTGATCCTTGTATCTTCTTCAGCTGCCTAAGCCTTGATGTCCCATGAGATTCCAGAGTCTATGATGCTCATAGAGGCCACTAGAAGACAATGATTCCCTTGGAACTGGAGTGACAGATGGTTGGGAGCTGCCATGTTGATCCTGGGACTCAAACCCTGTCCTGTAAAAACACCCAGCGCTCTCAACCTCTAAGCCATCTCCCTAGCACCAAGAGCATGAGTTCCTGAAGTATGGGGTCCTCCTTGAATTTGTCCTCAAGTTTTGTGCCTCTTGTAACTTTAATTGGGTAGTTGTGTCCTTTCAAAGGCGAGAAAGGACAAAATACTGCGTGACTGCGGCTCATCGTGAAAGGTCACATTTTTGGCAATCCAGTTTCATAATTCTGTACTAACTCACCACACACTGGGATTTTCTAATAAATACTCTTGCTGACAGACTTATGATCCATATGCAAAACAGTGAACACCCCCCCACACACACACACACACTAAACTACCATCACCACCACCAGACCAGGGCAGCCAGAAAACAGAGAGTGGTATTTTAATTGTACTTCCACCCTGGGGACACTGCAGCATGTACTTTTTGTTTTTCCTGTTTGGGTGACAGCACTCAGAGAAGTTGATAAATTGTCATTGTGCATTTTTGCTTTAAGCAGGAGAGTCTGCCATGTCCACTCTTCCTGGTAGGAAACCAGGCTCAGAGAGTGGAGAACCTGCCTGAGCCCTGTGACTGCAGAGACCTTGAGCTAGGGTGGCATTGGGGGCCGGTTTGCTCCCTGCCCTCACTACCTGGTCTTCTCTTGAAGTCCCCCAAATTCAAATTCCTTTGATAGTTTCTTCTTCTTTAAATTCACTTTTTAGAAATAAAACTGGAGACTACTGAGTTTGTACGCATCTCCTGTTGGTAGTATTTCTAGGTTCATCACACCTGCCACGCCCCCGTTAAACATTATAGTGCTTATAATGTTTAAAGTCATTCTGACCTTCTGAGTGCTTCTTGGTATATCCACTGGGAATCTGCATCTGAAAAATTGTCTTTTTTTAGTAACTGGCCTATTTCCTGTTATCAAAAGAGATTTATAACTCTCTTCCACAAAGCTCTGAGCTGAATTCAACATTCAGCTATGGCCTTTGGATCACCCTAAAGATGTTTCCCCTCCCCATGATGAGGTTCTAAATTGTACATTTCAGCTTTATTCTATTTTAAGCCAAAGTTTTTTGGAAATATGATCCTTTGAATAAACGTTTTATTAGTTAATTTTTAAAGTTATTATACAAAGTTACAGGTTTTGTTCTGACATTTTATGCATGCACACCATTGTACTTTGCTCATCTAAGCACACCCACTCTCTGGTGCTCCCCCCCTTCCCTAAGTCTTTCCATCTCAAGCAAAGCCATAACTAAATTGAAAGATAAGAATTGTGGCACACATCTATAATCCCAGCACTCAGGAGGCTGAGACAGGAGGATTACCCTGAGTTTAATGTTTAAAGTCATTCTGAGCTATAGACTTACCTTATCTCATACAAAGAAAAATATACATATATGAAGACATATACATATATTGAACTTTATAGACCACATAATACAAGTTGTTGTTTTAAGTATATGTTACTGTTCATGCTTTAGAGCAATTGTTTTTATGGAAGAAATTTGGCCATGAAATGGCGCTGCAGCAGAGCCAGGCTTATGACATGGAACAGGGAAATTAAACCAAGGAAGGAGGAAAGCTCACAGACTGATGGAAGAACACTGAGGCTTAATGTAAGTTTTGACATCTCTCTGAGCAATTCGTGTAAAATATCTTGGGAGCAGATCATTTTTGTACTTCACAGGGAGAAATTAAAAAGCTGAGCCACAGGGTTTCTGTGACTTTCTGGGCATCACTCCTAATAACCAGCAGGGATACATGGACACCGGTCCTGGGCCACCCTTGGTCAGAAAGACTGACCAGCAGGCACACAGGCAAATGGATTCCAAGCTGAGTTCATTTTCTTTTGTTTAAAAGAATTTTTTTTTGATTGATTTTGTGTGTATGGGTGTTCAGTCTGCTTGTATGTCTGTGCAGTATATGCGCACTAGTGTCCACAGAGACCAGAAGAGCATGTATGATTCTTAGGACTGGAGTTTCAGATGGTTGTGAGCCTCTATGTGGATGCTGGGAATCAGAGCTGGATCTTCTGGAAAATGAATCATCTCTCTAGTCCCTGAGTTTAATTTTCTTACTCTATAAAATTAGATTATACTCTCTTACCCCTACTGAGCACAGCAGTACAGAGAAAGAAATAGGTGATTTATCAGAATGAGCACAGTACCTGAAGTTTCCCTGAAATCTGAGTCAAATATGACAATTTTTGTCTCATAACAATTCCTTTGCAGAGCCCTATATTTAATTTTTAAACAATGATTAAAAAAAAAAAACAGCTCTAGGGTACCACATATGCAGACATACTCACACCTCAATAGTGTTCAGCTCCCTTGCTTACTCAACCTATACACTTATGTGCTACCATATAGATTAAGAAATAGATTCCAGAAGCCTTCCTGTCATCCCCTGGTCACACTACATGGCAGGTACCAGTGGGAACCTGCTATCCTATATCCACTACCCATCATTCTCTATGTGGGTTGTGCATGCTCTGTAATTTATGCAAAAGGAGGGGCACACTCTGTGCCACTTTGAACTAGCCTTCTTTCACTCACATTTGCAAGATATACCCGTGACATATGCAAAACAATAGCTTACTTATTCCTTGGGCTCTATAGATGCCCATCACCGAATATTTCAGCTCTTCATTCCAATATTGATGGGATTTGCATCTGCAGAGTGAGGATGCTGTAATCATGCCACTGTGAGATGCTTATGTGCTTTCTCCTGTAGGACGTGAACTGCTGACTGGGAAGGCATGAATGTTGATCAGCTTCCATCAGTCCTAACAGTTTTCCAAAGTGGTGCTTCTGTTTTTACTCAGTGCAGTGTAGGTAACCCTCATCATCCTCAACACTCAGTATGAGTCTCTTTTTGGGGGGCATGGAGTCTCCAGAGGAATATAACCAACAGGATATAGACATACACTTTGTCCATTTATGTATAGACACACAGAAAAAATTTATTTTGGGAGACTGGATGGTACCATTGTAAAAGCTGTGAGGTCTGAGGATCTGTAATCTGCAAGCTAGAGAACTAGGAAAGCTGGTGATGTGCTTCTGGTCTACACCCAAAGGCCTGAGAACAGGGAAGCCAATGCCCTAAGTACTGACTTAAGTCAACAGGCCCAAGAACTAGACATACCAACCCCAAGGTAGGCTCCGATGAAGAGTCCAGCTGCCTGGCTTCCTTCCACCCTCTTTTTCATTGTGGGTTTTATTGTTGTTTAGTCTTGACCAAAGCCACTCCACCCAGTGTCCTTTGTCCTACCTTGGCCATTGTTTGACTGGATGATACTCACACTAGGGAGATACAATCTCCTTTGCTAAGTCCACTATTCAAACACCAGGCCCTCCTGGCAATACCCTCACAGACATACCCAGAAATAATATTTTACCTGCTAACTGGGCATCTCTTAGCCTAGCAGGTTGATATATAAATTCCCTTTCACACATCATATGCCAGTGTGATGCCTCATTATACATTTCATTTGCAATTTCCAGATGACTGACAGACCTACTGCACTTTCAACATTACATCATGTCACTTAGATAAATTAAGACACTTGTATATACAAACAACACAGGCCCAAACATGCAAAGCAACAACAGAAATGTAAACAGAATGTGACAAAACACAGGTATAATGAATGCCTTAAATGTTCTTATTGTGGAATTTAAATTAACTAACATCAAATAGCCAAAGACAAATAGAATCTTAAGGCATTTTAATATCATACAAAATTATATATGAAATTTGTACCACAAAGTTAAAAATATATAACTTTTTCTTATTTTTTGTCTTTCAAAAGATAAATTTTATGACATTTGTAAAGTTTAGTCAGAAACTTGATGACACTTCAAATAGTTTTAGAAAGTATATTTTAGAATCATCAGTCTCATATCACCCCCTCCCAAAAAGACTTATCATGTAAAGGCCCAATTTTCTATATTTAGAAAACAAAGGGCATTCATTAAGTGGTCCTGAGAAAACAGGAAGTCAAGGCTGAAAGTGTGTCATTTGGCAAGCAAGCAAAACCAAGAGACAGGCCAGAAAGATGGCTCAGTGGTTAAGAGCCCTGATGCTCATGCAAAGGACCGGAGTTTGGTCCTCAGCGGCTCATGCTCGCCTGTAAATGCAGCTCCAGGATGTCCAGTGCCCTCTTCTGGCCTCTGTGGTTAGTCACACACAGGTGGTACATGAGTGCACACACACACACACACACACACACACACACACACACACACACACCACACACTAAAGCCAAGAGACCTCACAACAGACCTACATCATGCACAAAAAGTTGTATTTAGAGGAAATAGCTTTGAATACTGTCTTTAATATGGAAAGAAACATTTAAATACAAGTTAGAATTCATTTTAAGAAACTAGAAGACAAAAAATAACAAGAAAAACCTGGAAAGGAAGTAAGACATGGGAATTAATTGAGATAGGAGTTGATAGCAGTGTGACAGACACAGGGTTAAGTCCTGGACCACTAAAATTTAGGATTAAGGCTGAAAATGTCTCATGATGAGGAGCCTAAAAACCACTGAGTCTATAGTGGTCCATGTCCTTCACTGTAAAATATCATTATTAATAGTGATGGCAATGATTGGCCTCATAAATGGCCATGATCGATGCTAAAAATGAACATAGCTTTAGTTCAAATTAGGTGGTGTTGACAGTATGTAAGAGTCTCTGTGGAAAGCCAACTGTGTATATGTGTATACGGTTGGCTCCAGGGCTCTCAAATACACCCAAATCTGGAGAAGCCCATGAGGATCCAAAATGGCTCCATGGTTACAGGACCCCACAAACATCCTTACACCTTCTGTCTGCTCTAGGTAACTCACACAATGTAAGCTCTGTGTAAATGGTTATTAGACCATATTGGCCAAGGAGCAATAGCAGGAGTTGGTGGACGGGTTTCAGTTCTAACAAGATTTAAAAGATATGTATCTTCACTGTGTGATTGGTTGAATTCAAAGATGAAGAATCCATGTATATCAGGAGCCAACTGTGCAGCATATTAGTTCAGAATATTGATGACCCATGTGTGTGCACTGTTACAGGGAGGTGAGAGAGCCTGTTTGTCATGGCACCTTTACCCTACATAAGTAAACAATCTGGAGTCCCTTTATCATGCTGCCAGCATACAGTCACTTTAGCAGCTTCCAGAAGCCAAGCAGGGGCAAATCAACTCATGTGCAGACATTTCCCAGCCTTTTTACCACCTGTAGAAATTCAAGGATTTCTGTAAGAAGTTCCTGTTTGAGAAACTGTTTGCATTAAGCGTGTAAGATGTGACTAAACAGTAGCTGGCCCATAGTTGTTACAGAAGTTCTCCAGCTCAGAGTACTCCAGTTCCTTGAAATCTGATAATGCTGACATGTCACTTCCCCAGAGTCACATTTGCCTGCCTGGCAAGTTCTACAAAAGCTAAAATAAAATTTAAAAATAAACCAAACATCTCTGCTAAAAGAGATAATGCCCATACGAGGCAGAATAGTGGGTGCCTTCTGCTGCGTAAGACTCTGAGGATGGCTGGGACACAGAAATGATTACTCAGGGGCTGCTGCCCCTGAGTGAAGCCAGCAACCAGGACAGAGGAAAGATCCCAGCTGGTATCCAGCCAGAACAGCACCAGGACATAGGATGGCAGCTGCCAGGCTCAGCCTTGGGCAAGGATCCAGAAGAGATGAAGTCATTTTCTGACCTGTGTCCCAGGCAGAAGTCTGAATCAAAAAGGGTTTCCGTAAACTTTCTGAATGTCATCTGTACCTCTTTCAACTCAGAGTCAGAACTCAGGGAGAGTGTGGGCAGTGGCCACCGGTATGTCAGGGGCCTTATATACAGCTGCATCCATCTGTACATCACTCAGGTATCAAAATAGGGGTGAGAATTGGCTACTTCTCCATCCTAGGAAGCCTGCCTTCCTCTCCAAAATTGCTGACTTTTGTGCAAAATCACATAGATTGTGTTGCCAGAGGATTTATCTGAGATGTGTCATGAACTAAGCCAGGTTCTGAACCCGCACTGGCCATCAGCCTTTTCTCTGCCCTTTCCCAATTGTATGTGAAAAGGGCAAAGTTGATAAACTCTAAAGAAAGCAGCTGGGTCTGCCCTCCTGAGACTGCAGACACCTTGCATCGTTGTTTACCTGGGTACAGAGTCTACTTGACTGCCAAGAAGATGTGAACTGAAGAAAGTGTCCCCATCACATCAAGTGGGCGGCACCCACAGCCACCAGGATGGTGTTACAGCTGCATTTCCTGCGTTCTTGATGAATTGCCTCCAGCCTGTCTGGTTCCAACCATGTCACCTTGACTTAACCTGCTTCACTAAGTGTACCGCTAGGGTCCCCCTTCCTTCCTGTTTGGGGGCTGTAGAGTGACACCCAAGACAGCACCCCAGGGAAAGGTATTTGAGTACACACACAATCTGGACTTAGCAATGAGGTCATTCCCAGTGCGAGGGTTAGGAGAAGGAAATGGTTGTGTTTATGATTCCTCCTGTCTCCTCACTGGCCCAGGACAGAACAGCTATTTAGAGACAGTCATGGGTGGAGCTCAGAAGATTCCATAGACGGGTCATAGGAAAGGATTGATGGCGGTGGGTGGTTTGGGGAGCGGAGAGAGAGAGGTGGGCAGAAGTTAAAGATCATACCATCAAGACACATCTGGGACTTGGAGGACAAAGTAGGGGGTGGCTGAGTGGGCGGATGAGACCGAGGTGCCTGGCCTGGGGGTTCATGGGAGCAATGGGGCTTGTTCTTTCTCCTCAGCTTTGGCCTACTTGTAGCTCTAACCATCTGGCTTTCCCAGTGCACCTGTACTCTTAGCCCAAGGAGTCCATTGGCCTCAGAATGGGATTAGCTTTTTCCACTCACTTGCCTCCCTTTGGCCTCTGGGTTCCTAAGAGCTCTGCTCAGAAGGCAGTGCCAAACTGTAGACAAAGCTGGTTCTGGAGGCTCTTGGGCTCACCCAGGCTCATATTGATCTTACAACTGTTACTCATTAATATTTAAATTCTGAGTGACCATTACTTACATTCAGGGTCCATACTATTGAAACAGGGAATAAATATGCAAATATGTATTGTTGTGTATGTATTTTATGCCACTTTCCATCCTTTTAATCCATCACAAAAGACATCACGTTCTGGTTATTTGTTAGAATTCTTCTCCACATCATCTCTCCTGCTTTCCCATTACTCAGTGAACACCAGTCTCCATGGACACAGACCTGAAAGAAAAAAAAAAAAAAAAGAGGAGGAAAATGCAGAGGAATTACTTCAAGGAGCTGTCTAGGCAGAGTAGAATGCATGGCCCTTCTGTATAAAGGATGTTTCATAGGCAGCACGTGAATATTCCATACCCTGTCATTGCACTAGATGCTGTCTTCTTCCGGCCAGGAAGGTCCATCTTCTTCCAGCCTCCTCCTTCCGCTATGGCGCCTTGTCTCCCCACAGCCCTGCCCACCTCATTATTTATAAAACACGTCTTCTGTTTTCCATAGAAGATTGTTCCCTGGAATTTCCTGTAGAACTGTTTTGGGACCAGAAGATGGCTTTTGTCTTTCCCTCTTCAGCCTGCATGAGGCTCTAGTTGCTGATTCTCTTTAAATCCCGCCGTCTTCTGCAGCCGAGTCCAGTTCTTTAGCATCTAATGTGGATCTGTAAGATCTGTCCAAACCACCAACCAGCGTGGCTATTACTCCTGTGACATTGTTACTTCAGATGTAAAGCACCAAGTTGTCTGAGTAGCAAGAACGTTTCTGTTTCCTTCCATTTGGTAGTCACAGTTCTTGGAAGACATGTATTTGCCTGAGCTTTCAAAACAAGAGTCCAAATTATGATTGAGAAAGGCTAAGCTATAGAGCTGAGGAAAGTCACAGCTTCAGGCACGATAGAGACTTTCCACCATCTGAAACTGTCACTCACTCTCCAGTGCTTAGCCTAGACTCTCTACCTGTCAGTATTCAGTAGAAGTGGCCTTTAGGATTTAGCCAACATCACCTAGCAGGGACATGGAATCCAGTAAGCTATTCTTACCCCAGATTGTATCAGGAAAAAAGAATGATGATCCAGCTGGGTACCTAACACCCTTTTATGCTCGTCTTGCTATATAGGATATGGAAGCTGGGGCTAAATTTGTTTCTCTCTATGAAGTTTGTTTCTCTCTCTCTCTCTCTCTCTCTCTCTCTCTCTCTCTCTCTCTCTCTCTCTCCACTAGATGGCGCAGAAATGAACACCTGCAGGAGGTGGAGGTATTTCTTATTGCTCTGTTGATTGGATGCTGGGTTAGAGATTTGTATAGAGGCTGGTGGCTCAGCCAGTGACTCCAATTTGAATTTTAAGGCATACAAAAAGAAAAAAGTGTTCCTTGATTGTTCTGGTGTCTGTTTGAAACCTGACTAGGAACCATTTTCAGTCTCAGGGATTGATTCTTGTGTGCTGTGAATAGAAATGTGTAAGAGATCTTTCAGACATCATTGAGCTCACACAGGAAGAACTACTACAGGTTATGTACTTAAACTACAGGTGGTAAAAGTGTAATAGCAGACAAGCACATCTGTGTCTGTGACCCCGATGGAGGGCCCTGCATAGCTTTGTCCATGCAGAAAAACAAAATAAATGCTGTCCTAACTGTCCACAAAGAAGAATGTGTTAGCTTTTTATTGCTGTAACAAAATATGTGAAATAACAACTTCTAAAAAGCAAAGGTGCTTTTCATCAAGATGGCGCCGAAAGCGAAGAAGGAAGCTCCTGCCCCTCCCAAAGCCGAAGCCAAAGCGAAGGCCTTGAAAGCCAAGAAAGCAGTGCTGAAAGGTGTCCACAGACACAAGAAAAAGAAGATCCGCACGTCACCCACCTTCCGGCGGCCCAATACCCTTAGGCTCAGGAGGCAGCCCAAATACCCTCGAAAGAGCGCACCCAGGAGAAACAAGCTTGACCACTATGCCATCATCAAGTTCCCCCTGACCACTGAGTCAGCCATGAAGAAGATAGAAGACAACAACACACTTGTGTTCATTGTGGATGTCAAGGCCAACAAGCACCAGATCAAACAGGCTGTGAAGAAACTCTATGACATAGATGTGGCCAAAGTCAACACCCTCA
>PVIH01017723.1:0-40897 GCA_004025045.1 Sigmodon hispidus | reverse complement strand
GCATGCCCATTAACTAACCAATGGATGCACGATTTACAATGGCAGCATTTGAGATTACTGCTCACCCATAAGAAGCCACAAAACATGAACATACTCTGTAGATTAGGTGAAATTCAAAACCATACTGCTAAATCAAAAAGGCCAGTACTCAATGGTCGCATGTGCCATTTAAAATAAAGCATCCAAATGGCTATACTCCAAATGGCTATACCCCTATACCCATCTCTTTCCCCCCTCCCTCCCTCCCTCCCTCCCTCCCTCCCTCCCTCTCTCCATTCCTTCTTTCTCTCTTCCTTTCTTTCCTTCCTGTTCTGGAATTCTAGTTCAGGACCTGTTCAAGTGCTTTACCACTGACATATATCCTACTGTTTTATTTCCTTTTTTTTTTCATTTTTCCATTTGAAGACAGAGTGTCATTGTGTAGCCCAGGTTGATCTCCAGCTCACGATCTTGCTTTTCCAAGAAGGCTCATCTACAATATTGAGTTCAGCTACTGCCAATGCATGCCTGATTCCTTAAACCATATTTGTGAGCAGCCTTTATTTTTCAAATTTGATTTATTTTTAATGTCTAAGGATTTTGCTTTTGTACATGTGTTTGTGCATTCTGTATGTGCAAGGGCCTCAAAAATTCAGAGGTAAGCATTATATCTGCGGCACTAGAATGACAGATATTTGTGAGATGCCATGTCAGTTCGGGGAACCATACCCAGGTCCTCTAAAAGAGCAGCTAAAGATTTTAGGCTCTGAGCCATTTCTCAAGCCCTGTTTAAATTATGCCTTAAGGTCAACTATTTCTCATGGGTTCTGGAATTGATTTATTGCTAGCTGAATATCCTGACCAGGGTATCTGAAGTTCAGTATCTCTATATACTTTTATGTTCCAAATGAGTGATATTCTATGTTTCTTATTGTGAAACTATTATGATAGCTAGTATGCAGGGTGATTTTCCCCTTCTGCTAAATCACTCCAGTTTACTGAGGAATTGGACAATTAGCTACATGGTCTAGTCTAAGTTTTCACTTTTAAAGTGATAGTTTCAGAGTCCTGAAGCCCAGTCTGGCCTGCTTTCTGATTATAGCAAAAGCCCAAAGGAGGGAGTGTAGAGTGGAGTAATAAACGTGCAGTACACAGGCATTTCCGACATTGACAACTGTCCAGAATCCTGAGTCAGTAAATGCTGCTGGAATTGAGAAATAGTTTTCGGGCCTAGGCTAAATTCAGATCATTGGCAGGAAAACAAGGTTAATGATGAAGTTGAGGGTGTGGTTCTAAAATGTGTTGAGTTCCTAGAAAGATGTAAGGTAGCACTTAGAACTGTCCAGCCTGGTGCTCAGGCTCCTAAGGTGCTGCAGGCAGGATGTCGTTCCTCAGTCTTCCTAGAAGACGGAAGTAGCTAAAGCTTCTCTTGGTGTCCATGGGAGTGGCTCTCTGTGAAGGTAGTGAAGACTAGTTAGCTTTGAAGCACAGCTGCCTTTCCTTTGAGAGAATGGTATTTACAGAAGCACTACTGGCCTACACACAAAGTTACCCCAAATGTCTACAGTCAAGGTGGGAAGCTCACTGGGAGAGCCACACAGCTGCCCACATAGACTACTTTGCAACGAAAAAGAAGATAATGTTGCAGGTGACACGAAGATTCCAGAGGGAGGAAGCAGAACCTGGGAAGAGAATTCCCTGACTTTGAGTATTAGTGGAGAAACAAACATCCAGCATTTCTGGGTATAGGTGGCGCTTGCCTTTATTTTTTTCCACAGCTTCACCTGGAGAGTGGAGAATGCTTGTACTTCATGTGTTTCCCCACCAACTCAAGCCTCCTACTCCTGTTGTGTTTGCCTTTATTTATCCCCATAGCAACAGAGTAAACAAAAAGGAGCTATTTGGA
This sequence comes from Sigmodon hispidus, assembly GCA_004025045.1. Classification (NCBI taxonomy): domain Eukaryota; kingdom Metazoa; phylum Chordata; class Mammalia; order Rodentia; family Cricetidae; genus Sigmodon; species Sigmodon hispidus. The sequence continues at coordinate 39,012 of PVIH01017723.1, read as the reverse complement.
TACTATTAGGGGTTATCATTTTATGTTTGTTTTTGAGCTGTCACCTTTGGCCCTGAAAGTGGAGGTATTCCATGTGTTTAAAGCAGGCTTTCAGGACCAGAGGAGCGGTAACTTCCTTTTCACTAACAGGCAGTTGGGTTGAGAAGAGCTGTACTCAACGGCTCTACTTCAGAATGGAACTTGCGCAACCTCAGGTACTTCTGGAGCTGACGTTGATGATGTCCCCCCACATTTTGATGTCACCTTGATAAGAAATAAGAACTTGGGGGTTATGGCCCAGTGAGATAGCTCAGTGAGCATGCTGGATACTTTCGTGTTAACTAGACACAAGCGGAAGTCATCTGAGAGGAGGGAACCTCAGTTAAGAAAATGCCTCCGTAAGATTGGGTTGTTGGCAAGACCGTAGGGCATTTTCTTAGTTAGCAACTGGTGGTGTTGGTAGTGGTGGGACAATCCACTGTGGGTGGTGCCAGGCCTGGGCTGGTGGTCATAGGTTTAATAAGAAAGCAGCTGAGCAAGCCGTGAGGAGCAAGCCAATGAGCAGTACCCCTCCATGGCTTCTGCTTCAATTGCTGCTTCCAGGTTCCTACCTTGCTTGAGTTTCTGTCCTCACCTCCTTCACTGATGGACTACAACATGGGAGTGTAAGCCAGATTTTGTCCTCCCCAATTTTCTTTGGTCATGGCACTTCATCACAGCAATAGCAGCCCTAACTAAGACAGTGGGCAAAGGCATCTGCCTCACAAGGCTGGAAACCTGAGTTTGATTCCTAGAACAAATGGTAGAATGAGAAAACTGTCTCCTGAAAGGTATTCTCTGGTCTCCACAATGTGCGCTGTGGCATGTATCTAACATCACACATCATACACACACACACACACACACACACACACACACACACACATACATGCATACACACACACCAAATACACATACGGAAAAAATATGTTAATAAATGAAATTTGGATGGCCTTAGGGGAGACTGTGTAAGTGACGTGTGAATCACTTGTGTCCAGACAATGAAGTATTGGAAGCAATATTCCAGTGTGGCCTGATGATGCTCATCATCATGTTATATCCATGTGTAGTCTTGACTGAGCCTCTTTAACAGTAGACTCTTATAGAAAGGATGAACAAGACTCTAAGAGCCAGGAAGTGCAGCTTTACTTTGTTCTCTCAGCTCTGTCAGCTAGTCCTATGGAAACATCGGTTTGTCCTGATTTGCCAACCACATGAGGGAATCACCTTGGCAACAGCCACAAAACCAGGAAAGCCTTTGGATGGCTGCAGACCGGGCTGATTTCTCTGTTATAGCCCAAAGAGGAGTCCTCCAAGTCAGAAGCGACTAGTCAAGGCTATCTCACTTTCTAGACTCTACAAAATGATCAGAAGCCACTGTCTGGAAATCTCAAGATGACTTTTTCTGTAGTGTTTGCCTTTCTTCATCCCTATACAAACACTGTAAACGAGAGGGAACTAGCTAGATATTATTAGAGTTCATCATCATCATCATTTTGCTTGTTTTGAGAAGTTACTGATGAGGTTGAAGGTGTAGAAATCCTGTGTGTTTCAAGCAGGCTCTTTTTGACAGGAAGTCTTTTCTAATGATTGGGCTATGGAATATTTGCGTCGGGGACTGGGGGTTTGGGCACTTCTCTTCTTGCTTTTTGGAATGGGTTGCAGATATGTATGCCACTCACTGCATGGAAAAGGAAAATGGGGCCAGAGAGTATAATTAATCTTTGTAAAGCTAGTCCTGGCTCCCAGGCCAATTAGATGAGCTTGATTCCATTTGCATTCTGTTATTGTTTTATTTTGAATTTCCTCCTCTGTTTTTGGTAGTTTCAAGTGAAAATAATTCCATCCAGTGAGGACTAAAAGCCCTCTTTTTATTATGCTGAGCTGGGCGTGGCAGTTTGATGTTGGAACAGCCATGAAAATTTTATTTTATAATTTTGTATATCCCCTGAGGCATGGCTCTGCCTGGATCCTTTGAAATTGCAGGAAATAAATTACTAGCGGGCTCCAGTCCAAGATGCAATGATGACGGTTATAATTCTGATTGGAGTAGAACCCACTCCCAGTGCATAGGCCATGTGTGAATTTATATAGAATATTTTTCTGCTTTAAAACCTAGTACCACTAAGCTTTTAAAGCAGCATTCTGTTTTGTGGTTGATAAAAAGGCTTTACTCAAGACTAAGATATAATCATATCACTTGTGTTTTTCCTTGAACTTTGTTCCTGATGGAGTACAGTCACTTTCGATTTAAAGTGGTTTCTCTCCAAATACTTAGGTGGGTTTTGAGGAATGTGTGGCTTCTGCCTTATCAGCTTGTACATTTTGTTCACTAGGTGAGTACCATTATGTTTTTGTAAAATATGCTGGTTGTTTTTACTCTTAGTTCCCTAAGATTGTTCTGTGTTTGATTTGATTTATTTATTTTTATGGTTCCAGGCACCCTACTCAAGGCCTGTACTTACTAGGCAAGCCTTCTACCCCCTATATTCTCAGCTGATTGTTCATGTGACTAAGCATTCAGAGCTAAGTTACCCACATATGAAGATGTTTAATAGTTTATTTTTCCTGTTTCTTACATGTGAGATGAGTTTCTTCCTGTTGGGTGTGGGATATTGGCTTAATGAATCATCTTTGTTGCCTGCTCTTCTGAGAGGAGGCATTATTAAAATGGTCAGTTTGTGCTTTCAAATAATTACAGGTAGTATAGCACTTAGAAACTGTAAGCTTAGCAGTGAAATTATCATTGTGTGCCTAAGAAAATTATCATCGGAATTTTGCCAGTAAGTTAGTTATACAGGTGTGTGTGCGTGTGTGTGTTCGTGTGTGTGTGTGTGTGTGTGTGTGTGTGCGTGTGTGTGTGTGTGTGTGTGTGTGTGTGTGTGTGTGTGTGTGTGTGTGTGTGTGTGTGTGTGTGTGTGTGTGTGTGTGTGTGTGTGTGTGTGTGTGTGTGTGTGTGTGTGTGTGTGTGTGTACATGTTCATGTATGCATGTATACATGTATGTGTGAATACATGAATATGGAGGTAGGTCAGAGATCAGTTTCAGGTTTCTTTCTCAGTTTTTCCTCACTGTAAAATTACCCCCTTTCCTTAGATAAAGTCAATTTAAAATTAAGTGATGTGTTTAGAAGGCTCATTTTTTTTTTTTTACTTAGAAATTCCTGTAATTTTGGGGGCCAACTTATTTCAAATGATAGAAACATTTCAGTTTCTAGCTAGTTAGTTCACACCATCTTTTGCTGAGAACACCCTGGAACAACCTCCCACTTCTACCAATAGTTATTGTCGATGATGATTTTTGTGTCCCTCTCTTCCTGGGCAGCCAGAATTACTTTTCTCTGGTCACACTTTCTCTTGCACTTTCCCAAAGACCCCTTATTCTCTGAAGAACCTAAACTACCAAATTGACCTCCTCTTCTCTCATTTTTCCTCATCCTGACTTTGCTGTCTATGCATAGGAAGTACTGCTTTCTCTAAGTGGCAGATTGTCTTCTGGTCCGTGGACCTCAACTTGGGAGGGAGGTGAGTGTGGCTCACAGAGGCGGTGTTGCCAGCCAACCTAAGTGGACAAGCATGTGCTAGCATGCAAGCAAGACATTCCCCTACCCACAACCTCAGCAAAGCAAAAGTAAAGAGTCCATATGGAGTCACCAGGAACTCAGCCACACAAAGTACTTTTCTTTTTCAAGAGCAGTAAGGGGTGATGCCAAAGCTAATCCTAGTAACCGATGTGTGTGGTTGCAATGCAGCGCACTGAAAATAGACTGTACCGTGGTCTCCCAGCAGCTTAGCAGAATGGCGAGCATCGGTTTGTGAATGGAGGATTGGGGTTTCGAAATTAGATAGGAGGGCAGGCTTGGAGGTGGGGGATAAGTTTTCAGTTTTTTTGGAGGCAGCTCTTCAGACAGGTGCAAAGAATGAATAATATGCCACTCCCTAATGGTATGGTTCAGCCAATAAGCACCAGGCTTCTCCCTGTTCCTATAGCATGGTCTCTGTGCCTGTCACGAGCTGGCTCAGCAACCAAACCCAGATTCCAGGTGTGGTATTCCACAGTCGTTCTGTAATTTGTAATCATAGAAACAGAATGTTCCTCCTCTTATTTCTTCCCTGCCAACAGTTTCTGGGTGGGTGAATGTCAGTAGCTGGAGTTATTTTTAAAGAGGTGAAGCTTGTCGTGCGAAGCTGGGAAGAGGGCGTTTGTTTGCAGAGCGGAGCTGACATCAAAGTGTAGGTTACTGCTCACTGGCTAGGCTCTTGTCCTATAACAGGTAATGTTTAACGTGCTAGTCACAAAGATCACAGAAACGGTGTATGCTGGGGCATAAGATAGCACCACCTTTTATGCTCTGGAAGACGGAAAGGCTATATGTGTCCATGGACTTTTTTTTTTCTTTCAAATACACTTACATGTCGTCGTTCTTGCCACTGCCTCTTTTGCTGACTGAAATTGGACTTTGAAGCCGGGAAGTTGTATCATAATTGGTAACCTTTGTCTGAGAGCAAGCTCAGCTAAACAATCACTTTCCAATTCTTTTCACAGGATAATATAAACGTTTTTTTAAAAGCCTGTGAACAGATTGGATTGAAAGAAGCCCAGCTTTTTCATCCTGGGGATCTACAGGATTTATCCAATCGAGTCACTGTCAAGTAAGTTTTACTGATATGTTTTGCATATATAATATGCCAGGTATAAATGTAATAAATAGGTATGTATTTTTAAACTGATGGCTTGCAGTTAAAGTGAAAAAATTGCTGAGAGACTCTGTGATTATGGAACGATTTTTTCTTCTCTCTGTCTCATTCCAAAATTGACTTGAAAAAATGGCTTAGGGACTGAGAGTGTGAAGCCAGCTGTAATTGATACCATGCCATGAGCTTGCTGTAAATCTCTGTACTGACCAGAGTAGTGGTTTATATTTTAATGTTTTACAGCATGATAGTGTTTGGTTGCTAACGATGAGGATATTCATTATTATTATGAAGTGAATTTAGAGGCTATGACAATAATTTAAGGTAAAAATCAATTTTAAGTAGATTTTAGGTAATTGGAAATAGGATATGATTGTTAATAAAAAAATGACAAGCAACTGCTAAAAATAACTTATTAATATTTGTAAGAACTATCTGCCTCAGACCAACCACTGATTGTAGTTGCTTTTAAAGTAATGAAGTTTTTCCCATTGTTTTAATACTTTGGACAAGAAGGTAAAAGTGGATGTGAACACATGTCTTCGGTGATTCTGTGGGAGTTTATGTGGGCAGTAGTGTGAGTGAATGGTTTTAGGAACATGACTTTAAGCTGAGATGAAATTTTTTTTTTCTACATGTCCAATCTGTATCCAGGAAGTACAATTGTGTCACCAGGTAAATGTGACATGGAAATTATATAATTTGGAAATAATCCTTACCTCCTTCTCCAGGCTCTTAGACCTAATTAAGGTTTTTCCAAGTGAGGAAATAAATGCTTTGTTCTATCAGTAGAAATAGTGAAAATGGAAAACCCTGTCTATGCTTTAGATAAAGATTATGTACTTAAATGTCCCAGTATTGAAACTTTAGTCATTAATAAAATCAACCAGACCATCTTAAAAAGGGCCGTTGTTTCATGAAAAACAAAACAAACAAACAACAACAAAAACCAGTGCCACAGACATTTATGATAGCCTACACTGTCTCCTAGCAGTCTAATCTAAAATCTCAAGCATCGGGAGTTGCTTTCAAAATCGAACAGTAAATATTTCAAAGGAACAGCCTGTCCCACCCTGAGCCACCTCTCTCTGCAGCTGGTTTCCCATCTCCAAGGTAGTGATCTGTGCCTGGAAGGGGAGTCTGTCCCTTTTCTGTTGAGTTAAAAGGAAGTTCAAGTTGTACGTTTTGTTGCTGAAAATACTTACGCACAGACCTTTGAACTTCCATTCAAATGTGCATTTGTTTAATTTCCTTTCCTAAGACCTATGTGGGCTCAGAGACTTCAGCCTTCAAACTGTTCTTTCCCTTAAAGCCGGTGCTGTGTATGAAGGCCAAGTGTGTTCTCCTCTACAGTCCTATCGCTTTGAACCTCGGCAGCCTATACTTGAGGACTCGGCGAAACATGTTTGTTGGTCCCTAATTTCAAGGGTGTTGCACTTAGGGCCTGCCTGGAGCCGCTTTCAGGAGTGGCTGGCTTTAAAGTGTTGACAAGAAATCAGTCTCTGGACTTGGCCTTCAGTGAAATTAAATTACTGACAAAGTGAAACTGGGATTGTGAGGAGCCGGCAGAACGACTTGTGTGAGTGGAAACCACAAGCCTGTCACAGCAAGGTGTGCCTCGGTCTGGGTGAGAGAGCCCCGAGCAGCAGCTCCAATTCTGCTTGAGAACTTCCCATGCTTGTGTTACCCACCATAAAGAGAGAGCTCTGGGTCTGCTGCAGTGCAAGGCTGGGTCCCTCCAGGAAAAGACTGAAGATCTCTGGCAAATAATTTCTCTTGTGCCTTGAGAAGGAACTTTTCATTGGAGGAAATAGGTTTAAAGGAAAGCAAATAATTGCTTAGTAAAGAGAAGTGTGGTCGTTAGTTTTAGTTTAGGTTGTTATGTAATGTGCAGATTCCTGTAGGTCAACTTTTGTCCTATTATTATTGTAGATTAAAGGACTTGGCATCGGTTAGATTGGTGGTTCTCTTGTGGAGGAAGTTTTTTTCCTCCCTGGGGACATTTGGCAATGTGTGGTGACATTTTTGATTGTCATAGTTGGTGTGGGGTGCCACAGGCATCTATTGAGTGGGTCAGGGTCATGTTAAGTGCCCCATAGCCCATAGGACAGATCATCAGGGGAGGCTTTTCCTATTCCAGGCAGTAATTCTGTGATGTAAACATAGAAGTACCTCTTGGCCAGCAAAATAGCCAGAGGGAAATGAAAGATTCTGACTGGACAGACTTGTGACACTACTATGATGTCACTTCATGTTTATTGTCATTTAATAACTACATTTCTATTATAGTATGCTTATTTCAATGGCAAAGATTATTGCCTGAGAGTGTGAATGTGTATAATACTTTGAGATTGTTTTGGTCATCTGTAAACATTTTATTTAGCAAAGGTGTAGTAAGCCATCTGATTATTTTAAGCGTACTTCCATTAATCTGAGCAATTCAGGCTGCATCTAATTGCTTACAGACTCGTGCTGGCCTTGGCTTCTTGTGCAAGGTAGCTGTGGGATATTAAGAGAAAACATGAGCAGTTAGTAGTCTCTGTTGTGGAAGAGGAGGTGTTTTGTTGGTGGGTGGAGAGGACATGTATAGTGGGTGTATTGAGTGTGGGAGAATTGAGTGTTTGGAAGTGAGCAATGAGAACAGAAGCAGTTACAGAGCCCTTGACAGTGAGTGATTGTAGGAATCCAGATCCTCATACATTGGTTCTTAGTAATTTCAAGTGACTTCAAACTTAATTTGCAATAAATGTCCACCAATGAAACAGAACTAGAATACTCTTTATGCTTCTGTAATTATACACGCTCATATAAGATCTAGTTTCTATAGGTATTTTGCTTTGAAGGAAGAAGTAGTTTGATGTTTTTCAAGTACATTTGAATGATTCTATTCATTTTGGTATTGGATCTTATTCACAAATCAGTAGCATCCATTTATATTTTTTTTCTTCACAAAGAGATAATAAATAAACTTAGGATTGAGTCTCCATGAATAACAGATGGAGTGTTAACCCAATATGGGGCCATGAAACTTAGCTTACATCATTTAAGCCGTTTTACTGAGTACACTTACTGAACTGAACATTTAAATCCAAGGAGTATGAGTGATGTGCTACCCTTACCCAGTGACCACAGAGGCATGCCATAGCACACTGGGAACTCCCCACAGCAAGTGTTAAAGGTCTTTGTGATGATATCTGGTCAGAAAGAGAGGCACAGAGTAACTGATTATATTAGAAATTAACTCATCAGACAAGTCCCAGATGCTATCTTATGAGGCTTGGAGTTGGTGACAAGACCGGGCTGAACATTAAATGTTTTAACAGTATATATTTAACAACTTTTGATTTATAAGATAAAGTGTATTTAAAACATTGCTTAAAACAAATTTTTCTTGGTGTGTGTGTGTGTGTGTGTGTGTGTGTGTGTGTGTGTGCACATGTGAAATCGAGGTTGATATTGGTGTCTTCCATCAGGATTTCACTTCAGTTTTTGAGACAGGGTCTCTTACTGCCCTGAAACTTGCCAACTAGGCTAATCTGAACGGTTGGTGAAGCCCCAGCATCTGTCTCTCTCCACTCCAAGTGCTTCGGATACAGACATGTGGCCCTGTGCTTGCCTTGGAAGTGCATGCGCAGGATCTTAACTAGGGTCTTCATGGTTTACCCAGACAGTACTTTATCTCTTGAGCCATCTCCCCAGCTATTGCAAACAATTTCTATCAAGCATTTTAAGTTGCAGATTTGAACAGACTGTAAACATGTTTGTATCTTCCACCCACCCCCTCAGTGTTCCAAACTAGATTTTAACACGTCTTCAGATGCATTCTGTTCATAACATCATTACAGAATGGCAGCGCTTTGGAACACAGTATTGCTGTCACGAGAAGAAATTATTTTCTACTATGGGTTTAGTTCTGCATTACTTATGTTAGTAACACTTTTAAGTATAAAATATAACTTTAAATAGTGCCATTTTCTTGTTTTTTCTTCTTATGTATTACTTTAAGGGTACAGAAATAATTTTTATTTTTTAGACACTTGCTAGTTGCTAAAGGAAGAGCAATTATGAATAAAATTAGGTTAATATTGTTCCATTATGGATATAATAGAAAACTCAGAATGACATGGCAGATGTGCAAGTCTCTGGCTGCAGAAGTCAGCTTGATTTTTGTCACAACACTGTGACGTTGCTCTGTTCCCAGATGACACTGAGTTTGGAATTCTGTCAAATGGAGCCTGAGTGTGTTTCTGTGTATATGTGTTTATTTGTAGTTTTCTTATGGAGGTAAAAAATAATTTTTGAGTACTTTCTATATTATTATTATGCTTGTTTTTTAAGTGTTTGTATATATGTGTCTTTGTGAGTATGTGTCAAGTGTGTGGGTGCTCTTAAAATCCAGATGAGGGTATTGGATAGTCTCGAACTGGAGTTACAGACAGCTGGTTGTAAGCCTCCTGACTTGAGTGCTGGGATCTAAACTTCAGTCCCCTGGAAAGTGGTGGGTGTTCTTAATCATAGAGCCATTTGTCCAGCCCTCATCAGTATATATATATATATATATATATATATATATATATATATATATATATATATATAATTTAAGGCCTGTTTAAATCTTTTATTCAAGTTTGTCTTTTAAATAAGCATCTCACCATCATGTTTATTTATTTATTTATTTATTTATTTATTTAAAGTAAGCTTAACACTATTCAAACTTGGATCTGTCACCTGAGTGACTTCTGCCTGTCATTGTGTGTTACTATTTTAAATGTTCCCTTCCTATTGATTCTCAGAAGAGAGGGCAGAAAGGAAGTCTATTGTGCTGTGTACATCTATGTCTCTTTGCACCATTCTTTGGGGACAAGAACTTAGTTGGAGGGGGACATCAGACCCCTCTGAGAGGTCTAAGGCCCTGATGGAGGCCAGCAGGTGAAGTTGGTACATGTTCTTCACTTGCAAATTTTGAGTATGTAAGAGTCCGTGTCCCTGAAAATGGCTGGAGAATATGAGGCAGGTCTGAGGTTATGCTTGAGCAGAATGGAGCTTTTACTCATTTCTGTTTTTCACTAGTTTTAGCTCTTAATCTATTTCCCAGAATCAAAGGCTCTTCCTTAGCTTTCTCTACTACAAATCTAAAAATGTCACAGGATCTAATTCTACTTTGGCTTACTGGCTGCGATTTCACACTCTGGTTTGGCCAGGGTCTTTATCTTTATAAGCAACCTCATCTATATTCATGGTTCAAAAACTATCACTCAGTGTCTGAGTTGATTAGCAGTTGACATGAGTAGGCCTATAGGAGTTTGACAGTTCATTGCTTTCCCCATCAGATAGCATTGTTTCATAACAAGACCCAAGGAGGCAGACACCTCATCTTGTCTTTCAAATCATTGTCTGTAGGGCTGTCTCTGCTCAGTGAGTCCCTCTTTAAAAACTACATGCCCAGACACATCTGTAGTCTCCCAGCTGTTTGTTTATATATTCATTTCTCTTAGATTTACTTTATGTGAATGGATATTTTGCTTGTATATAGTGCCCATAGCACTTAGAAGGGGGTGCTGGATCCCCTGAAACTGGAATTATAGATGGTTGTGAACTTACTTTGTGAGTTCTGGCAAGCAAACCCAAGTTTTCTGTAAAAGCAACAAGTGCTGAGCTACCTCTCCAGCTCCTCCTAGCTGACCTTGACAGTGTGAGCTGCCAATATTAAGTCTTGTTTTTCTGAATTTCTTGCTATGTTTCGGCCCATTTTAACCAATTATCTGTGTGAGGGCAAAAAGTGTGTGTGCCTGAATTTATCTCAGAGTAAACAAGACACTTCATTGAGGAAGAGGAAACTTGGTTTTAGAGGAGTAATTTACTCATATATCATATCCAAAGACTGATACAGAATTTTCTGACAATCTACAAATCTGATGGGATTTGCTTTGCAATATGATAGACAATCTCATGAATCCATAGTTGGAATACATTGTGTTACAGGAGGCTGGAGATGTAAAAGTCAGTGGGCAGAGTGCTGGTTTAGCATGTACAAAATTTTAGGTTCAAATCCCTTTAAACTGGCTATGGTGGTATATTCCTATAATCCCAGGGAGGTGAAGACAGATGTGCTGGCTATGACTGTCACCCCAGTATGCAGAAGGTGGAGACAGAAAGATCAGAAACTCAAGATTATTTTCAGCTACATAGTGAGAACAAGGCTAGCCTGAGCTACCTGAGACCCCACCCTCCTGACACCCAGTAAAGAGAGCAAAGGGTTCTTTGATAAGAATGTACAATCATTTGAGGTTTTTTAATCAAGGAATACCAACTGGAGGGGAGGGATACAGATCAATTGGGTTTTCTAAGTTCTTATTTATCTACATCTGAACTTTGGTCAAATCACAAACTATTTAGCAAACAAGGAGCATATATTGTTCCTTTTATCTTCTGGTACATAGTGTAAACATAGATTTGGGAACTGGATTTTAATTAGTCACTTCCTGTGTACTGTAAAATCATGCTCTAAAGGTAGGGGGAGCTCATTTTTCTATTGTCCAGTCCCTTCTTTATTCTGATCTGGCAAAGCAGTCACTAAACTTCGGCTTTCAATTGCCTTTCTGTTATCACCGCAGGATAATGATAGGTTACATTACAGCACTTTTTGAAACCTATACAGCATCAAAAAGGGGTGCTGCGTTTATCACTCACTCACAAGGAGTGAACAAAGCAAAGCGGGAACTTTGGACCACGAGTCTTTTCAAAGTAGTTGCTGGAAGTTTCAGTAAATTCTTCGATAGTTGTATAAATAATACATATTTACATCTGGTGTGTATACAGTTACATATTTACACTTGTATATTTATGTGAAATATTAGAAACACTTCTATGTGTTTATATTATCATCATGCACCATTTTCTAGCTTGTGAAATCTAAAACAAACATTTAAGAGTTTGGAGGTAGAAAATCTGGTGGTCCTGTAGGGTGTGAACTTCCCTGTAAAACTTAAAGGCAAGGAAGGAAATAGTTTTGAAAAGCAGGCATCCCTGGTGGCAGTAATTTCTTATGACAAGTTACTAGTGTTAGTTTAAGGAGACACTTTACCAACAATTACAGTAAGCTTCCTCTCAGAGCTGGTAGCATATTAGTCAGCTACCTCTCTGGCTCCACCAACCAGTCTGCAGCATTAAAGATCAGGTGTTCCCTTCCCCAGTCATGCTGATTGTGACATACTTTTGGAGACTGTGAACACTAAGAAAATTGACCATTGCCTACATGTTTCTTTAAACTGTTTACAACAAACCTCTAGTTGAGTTTTGATCACTTTTCTCTGGGATCCAACAAACAAAATTGAGCAAGAAATGTGGTTTGCTGTGGACAAATCATCTTGTATGATTTTGGTGTCTCCTGAATTGGGCCAAGTCCTGTTCTCTGTATTTTGGTGGCAAATGACTTCAGCCAGGTCACGTTTCTTCCTTGTGCTGGTTTGGATTATCTATAAGCTTAACATCAGGGCAAATGGTAATTCTTTGCTTGATCTGCATTATGCTATGTGCTAAATGCTGCGACTAGTCTACTAACTATGACACAGGTAATTGCCTGAAATGTAGAAGTTGCTACAGCTGGAGTGGTACCCTCCTTTCTGAGAGCGTTCTCTAGTTAAAAGAAATCAGCATGCAAGTATGTCATGCCCAGCATTTAATAAGTGTTCAGTAAATGACAGTGCCTTATCGTGAACATTTGCATAAGCTAGCCACCTCTTTTGGTCCTGTAGGTGCCGTACAGGGAGAAAGTCACTTCTGGCTACTTAGATTCTGTTTATCAGCTGCAGTTCTTATTTTTCCAAATTTAGAGCATTTGAGACTCAGTCCTTCTTTTTACTGGGAAGAGACGCTTGACTAGATATGGGTTTTTTTCTTTTTTAAAAAAATATTTTTAGTTTTAATTCTGTGTTTCGGCTGATTAATATGCATGTTAGCGTGGGTGCCTGCAAAAGCCAGAGGTGTCAGATCATCCTGGAGCTGTACTTCAGGTAGTTGTGAGTCATGTGTGGGTACTGAGAACTGGATTCTGGTGCAGTGCATATTCTCTCTAGCCCCTTTAAATAAATAATAAATAATTTATGTTCAATCAACTTGATATAATTAATTTTGTTAAAATAAAGTTAGAATGAGAACTATGATCTGCTTCTGCCATATTACATGCAATTTTTTAAAAAAATCAACTTTTCAAGGATTAATTTTTTTCACTGTATTTCCTGAAAATGTCAAGATTTTAATTTGAATTGATTTCTTTAAACAGCTTAACTTCCCCATTTTAAGAAAGGGCAAACCAGACAGACTTCACAAATCCCGATGACATTTACAGCACATTCAAACCCAAACCTTTGCATTGCTTATTGGTTTACTTTTAGCGTTGCTCCTTCCCTCTCATTTTTGTGAAGTGTCATTTCAGCCGCAGAGATGTGGAAGATGATGCTAGAAGCTGATACGGGAAAGGGTTTTAGAGGACTTGCGTTCTCTTTCCTCATGGAATGAGTTTAGGATCTTGGCTAAACTTTAGGATGCTTTGCAAGCCATGTTTGTCCACCGAAAACCGACTTAGTTCTCTTCTGGGCCATGCCACTTTGTGCCATCAAAGGATGAAAAGACTTGTTTATATTACCTGAAGTCTGATGCCTCCTCGTAGGCATCAGTACTTTCAGTTGTAATCGGGTGAACGACTGTGGTTACTCTTTCTAGTTTGGCTTGCATGGAGCAACAACAACAATAATAAAATCAATAACAAATTCAGGAGATATAGTTTCCTGTTGATGTGTTTTAAAATGCATTTCAATCTAAGTTTTTTTTTTTAAGTAGAACTTGGCTATCGAATATTTAATAGAACAAACATCGCAGTCGTTCATTGGTTATTGTTTGTTTGTTTCTGGAAAATTTAGGCTAATGATACAGTAAAGGTTTAGGGGAAATTGCCTGGTATAATTTCTAGCATTCTGAGCCCAATTTCTGGGTGAGATTGGTGACTGACAGCTTCAACTGTCATTTCTCAGACATATTCACCTTTTTCTAGCCTCTGCTCAATTGGGTGGAAGAATTAAAGTCATCACGCTATCTTCTGAAAAGCTTAGTGTTGTTGCCTCAGAAACCATGAGCAAACATGCGCAGTAAGCCAGGCAAACAGCACCATTGTCACTAGAGAGACTTGGGAGGAGAAAGTCAGCCTGTCATATAAATCTAAGTGGTGCACACTAATAGTCTTAAGTGTGATCAGTCTGACTTTTATAATGTTATCATCCAAAAAATAGGTTAAAAGCATACTTAAAACCAACCCTGCTCAGATTACCCATTTTTTTCTTAAGCTTTACAGGAAAGAAAGCAGGATTTTAGTGAGTCTGAGAGAAGCACCTGCTTTGAATTAGATGCTGTTTGCCTTAACACCACTTATGTTGTTAGTTTATCAAGAGTTTGCTCTGTGGGCTCAGAAAATTTGGGGGAGACACCCCTAAAAATATCAAGTACCCAGAGTTTCCATTGTTTCCTTTCATTGCAATAGTATCGACAGCTGCCAGCCCCAAACGCTTCTGCTTTGCATTTTTTTCTGTTCAGTGTACTGCGATGTGGAAATTTTCCTACAAGGGTTTGGTGTTTGGTGTATGTGGTTAAGCAATTTGGCTGACCTGTTTGTTACTAGGCATTTTTGCTTCATAGTTAGAGGGGAAAATTGCTAAAAAGTGTCTTTGCCTATACAATGCCACCAAATAGCTCACATCGTAGATTTCTGTGTCTTTGAAGAGTGGAGGAGTGACATATGATAATTGTAGGTAAATTTCCTTTCCCAAAGGGTCATGGTTTGTGTCCGGGAAGAGACAGTGTCTTAGTCAGTGTTCTACTGCTGTGAGGAGAAACCATGACTATAACAACTCCTATAAAAGAAAGTATTTAATTGGGTTTTGTTTAAAAGGGTCAGAGGTTTAGTCCATTGCTAGCATGGAGGGAAGCATGGCAGACTTGGTGCTGGAGAAGCAGCTCAGACGTCTACGTCTGGATCCCCAGGCAGCAGGAAGAGAGCCCCTGGACTTGGGCATTTGAAACCTTAAAGCCAACTCCAATGATTCAATTCCCTCCAACAGGGTCACACCTACTTTCAAATTAGTGCCATTTCCTGGTGGCTGGTCAAGCATTCAAATGAGGGCCATCTGAATGTTTATAGACACCATTCTCATTCAAACCACCACAGACAGGATGAGTGACATTATTACCTAGGTAGTGAGAGCATGAGGCATCCTAGATACTGAGAAGTAAAGTTCAATGTCCTATCCTTGTTCAGTGTGACTAACAGGAAATGGTGGAGAGGGAGAGGTGTCTGCTTTATTGAAGACTCTGACATCACTAAGCTGTAGGCCATCAGGTTTGGACATAACTATTTCCATGTTAGTCAGAAGTAGCAATTTCAGTGCTGGAGAGATGGCTCAGTGATTAAGAGCACTGACCGTTTTTCAGAGGTCCTGAATTTGATTCCTAGCATCCACATGGCAGCTAGCAACTGTCTGTAATTCCAATATCTGACACCTTTATACATGCAGGCAAAACACCAATTCACATAAAATAAAAATAAATATTTTTAAAAAAAGAAGTAGCAATTTTAATGGACTGCTGGACCAGTGTGGGTTTGTGATGAAACACAAACGTTACAGATTTGTGTTTCATGGTTACAGGTTACATGGTTACAGGTCTTCCTCACCTGTAGACCTTTTTTTCTGGCACCTTTCAAACAACATTCATCATGTATAGACTCCAAACCTAAGGATAGAGAAAGGAAATAATACCCAGTTATCTTTTACCTTAAGCAAAGAAAAGAAGATAAGTTCAAGTAATTTTTGGTTTTGGATGTTAAGGGGCAATGTAATGATTCATAGTTGTTAACTCTAAGGTAACACCAGATTGAAGTGAGGTATAGCAATGAGATTAGAACATCATTGTGCTAGAGGACCCAGAGCATCTCAGAAATATTCATACAACTTACTCAGGTTTAAACATATTGGCTAAGGGTTATCATACTCAGTCAGGTGTCTTACTGAACATACTTTTAAATTAGAAACAGCCCAGCCAGGCATTTTCCCTTTGCTTCAGATGCCTAAAGTGAAATGAAGCAGAGAGAAGGCAAACTTCCTTGGCTGGGTGACCTTGGGCAAATAATCAAGGTTTAGATTTTCAGTCAAGGAATGTCTTCTTTTGCCATGTTGCCTAAACAGACTTAAACAGCACTGGAAATTGAGCTTCTATTTCTTTCTCTTGTGCTGTGTGCTTGACATCGTCAAAAGTCTATTTTTAACCATACTGGCTTTACCCTAAAGTGAATTTGTGTACATGATTGACATGGCTACATTTGATGCCTAACAAATTCCTGTGTGTTGTGATCTTTAGATTCTCTTCCTGCTTTATTTTTAACTTTCTTTGAATTGGTACATTAAAATATTTCATGAATCCAAGATCATTGATCTTTAGGATTTTCTAATTGTAGAAATGTTAAACATGGGCTGGAGAGTTGGCTCAGCCGTTAAAGGCTAGGCTCACAAACAAAAATATAAGAAATGTTAAACATATGTGTTTTAGACTAGGTGAACTATAGTTGTGAAATAATTATTTGAATTTTATTGCCAGATGTACATAAACGCCTTTATAGGTTTTGAGATGTACATAAATACTTTTATAGATTTTGAGCAGATATTTATGGATGTTCAATCATGTTTGTCATGATAATGGAGCAGACCTGTTAAAAGGTGAAGATTATAAAACTTTACTAATCTAAATTGCTAGGGATCACAATGCCACACTTTGACCTTTGTAGACTGGCATGGAACTTGTCTAAAAATAAATACTAATAAATACCTTTTATTTAAATAGTTCCTTCTTTACCAGTTTCTCACACTCTATTTGGCTTAGTCTTTAAAAAACAACAAGTTGCAATTGCTTTCACCCGTAGCTTCTAATTAGTTAGTGTTTGAATAAGGAAATATAAAACAATATATTATTTTTGTTACCACTTATGCCTATGAAAATTTATACAAAGCTTTAATGATTACTAAATTAAAACTATTCTAAATCCCAAATTCTGAGGAAAAGATAAGTTAGTTATATTATTTATTCTACTGGCTTAAAGAAGAAAAAATTACTACACTATGCTACCTCTAAATCCTGCTATCCCTGTAGCCACTGAAGTTTCAAACAGGTGCTGTGCACAGAGCATCAAGTGTAACAATAAATAGCCCTGTGTAATTCCAAGTAAGATGAAACTCTTCTGTGGTTGCTGGGGGTGTTCCAGGGGGTGGGGGCAGGGTCAGACAGTGACTCAGAAGATCAAAGTCCAGGGAATGAGTCAAGCCTGAATTCCTTATTGGGAGCTCTTCTTTACTCACATGCTCTAGAGTGCTAGAGACTACTTCTCAGTTCTAGGCTCATGACACTCACTAACAAGAATCAAGAAATCTTTATGGGACTTTTCTTTTTTCAGTGTAGTATTTTAGATTATGAAAGTCACAGAGCTAATAGCCCAAAGTGAGAATATAGCAGAAAAATAAAAATACAAATATTTTTTAAAAATAACTATTGGGCAGTTGAGATTTGATAATAAAATTGTCTGAGCTTTAGAGTTACTATTCATACATATACAAAGGAAGAAAAAGAATTATGGTTTTGATTTAAAGTAGTGGCATTTTGCTTTATGCCGTGTGGATATCTCAGAGACTGATAGGTTGGTTGCTGGAGTTGACAGATATGAAACTGTGCTGAGGGGGCAGTGTAAGGTTCTAAAGGCAAATAGAAGCATTCATACTGATGTCAAACACAGGTGCCCTTTGCATTAAAAAAGTCTGGTTCTATGAGCGGCCAGGTGAGAGATAGGATGGTTAAAAGAAGGAATTTTCTAGACTATTAATGTGCTCCCAAAATTTGGTTGGGTAGAATAGATATTCTGGAGAATATCTGGAGATATTCTGGCAGCATTTGTAGGTTTTTTAAAACTACAGGTAAGAAATTATGAGTCCGACTTTACCTAGGAGATGAGTGCTTTGGGAAACCACTTCTCAGACTTCAATGTGTTTGTATTCCGTGGGAGTTTGTTAGGGCCAGTCCTTGATGGGGAGCGGTGGGGGCTGAAACCCTGTATTTTTAGCAGAGCTTGGCAAGCCACATGCTCAGTGGGAGGGTGTATCACACACTAGAGTGAGGTTTAAGGAAGGTGTGGGGGAGAATACTCTTTTACTGCTTTTGTTGAACAAAGACTTTCTTTTTCACACCTGTACTTTCCTGCCTGTTCAAATGGTGACATTAACTTCAAATCCAAGCTGCAGCTCTGTGCTGTTTTCCTCTCTAGGAGGCTCTTCATCATCATCATCATATGTCTGAATTTCCCAGCCTTATTGTGATATGATTTACTCATAATCAAATTCATCCAGCTTGTATATACAATTTTAATTTTGGTAAATGAATACCATTGTGTGATAATTACCATAATCCAGATGGAAGATCCTAAGAAATTACCACATGCCTTGTGGTGGTCAGATTTCTGCCTGGATGCTTGATTATATGCTTTTGACCATAGTGGATGGCTTCAATACCTCACTCGCATCAGTACATAGGCTACTTTTTAAAAACTTATTTTTTATTTATTCTTTGTGTCTTTCACGTCATACATCTTCAGCCCATTTATTTCCTCATCCCTTTGAATCTTCCTTATGCCTTTGCAACTCCTTCCCCCAAAAGAATAAAATTTAAGAAAAAATAAAAGAAAAAAAGAAAAAGAAAAAGGGGAAAATCTCATTATGCAAGCTGTAGACAGTGAGTCAAGCAGTAAAGTCCATATATCTTTACTCGCAAATGTTCACTACAAAGAGTCATTGGTGTGGGACAAGGCCTCTGGCTTCTGCTACACTGTCCATGCTAGGTCCTGACTGGGACTCCTCTTGTTGCTCTGTGTCGTGGAGATCCTACTGGGTCTTCAGGACCAGGCTTTTCACATACTCTAGCAGATCACAGATGGCATGAATGCTGGGGTGGGCCAATTTAGAACTCTGGTTCTAGGCCTAGGTAGTTGCAAGGCTGGTTAGCCTATCCATTCTCCTTTGTCCACACCACCAGGGTGAGCTCTCCAGCATTGCTCCTGCTTGTTCACCCTTTGGAGAAATGAGCAAGGGGTAGGGCCAGCTCTACTTGTGTTGCCCAGGCAAGGAGCAGGGTCCACTCATCTACATGTTGTACCTGGTGTAGGGCAGTTCTCCTATCTTTCCTACCCACCATGGGCAGCAAGAGGCAGGGAGGGGAGAAGGCAACTCTCCCCTTTCTACACCACCATATGGCAGATGAAGGGCAGGGTCAGATCTCCCATGCTCATACTCTTGGAGCAGTTCACCAATATACTTAATTCAGCCCTTTTGTGCTGCCCAGGTGAAGAATGGAGCCTACTTTCTTTAGTGTTGCAGCTGGTGAGGGAGAGGGTCAGTTTGCTCACCTACCACAGGTGACAGAGGCAAGGTTGGGGGAGAGTGTCTTTCCTTTGCCCTCTGTAGGCAGGCTTTTCTGTCCTGCCAGCCAACTCCCAAATAACCACATAGACACAGAGACTTATTAATTATAAAAGCTCAGCTGATAGCTTAGGCTTGTTACTAATTAGCTCTTACAACTTAACCCATTTTTATCAATCTACATGTCGCCACATGACTTGTGACATTTACCTGTCCTCTTGTATGTCTTCTCCCTCTCTGTCTGAACTCTGTCCAGAGATCTCTCTCCCTGTCCACAAGTCCTACCTAACCTCTTCCTGCCTAGCTATTGGCCATTTTGCTCTTTATTAATCCAAGGAGACTATCACATCTTCACAGTGTACTAAAAGATTGTTCTACAGCAGCCCTCACCATATGGCACACAAGGGGTTGTGGCCAGGGATTTCACTCTCATACCCTCAGAGCCAGCTCACCTGTGCCTCTGCCAACAGAGTTAGTTCTATTGTGCTGTCCAGGTGGTCTAGGGCCCACTTTCATAAATACCGTAGCTGGCAAGGGTGTACCTCTCATTTTTTAAAGATAGGATCTCACTATGTATCTCTGGTTGACCTGGAATTCACTATGTAGACCAGGCTAACACTGAACTCAAATATCTGCCTATCTTTGCCTTCTAAATTCTAATATTAAAAGTGTGCCACTATGTACAGAAAAAAGTACTTATTTCGCCATTCTTTGATGTACTGTTGAAATGTGAATATAAATTGGACTCCCACCATCTTCCTTTAAAACAGACAAGAATTCACTCCTCAGTATATTTTCTGAAAATGTTCTGATAATCCTATCTTAGCAATTATTTTACTCTGGAGTGATTCACAGTAGGAACATTACCTTTTGAGGACAATGCCTGTAAGGGAGTGGCCTTTCTTCTGAATCTAGTTGAATACCGAAATCAGTTAAGAGAATACAACACTACTGTATTGTAGCCTTGGGAAGCTTACATTATAACCACAACTGTTTGTGTGGTATTCAGCTTTTCCTCACGCCATAGGAAAATCTACAAGCAAATAGGTGGGGTGGACAACTATTTTGGGGGATTAGGCTCCATCTGGCCCCATTGACAAAGCTGTGTAGGAGAGGAAGTCATATACTGGTTATTAGTCTTAGCCACTATCACTGGACTTTGACGACTTCTTTCCATCTGTGATGGCTAGTCTTGGTTGTCAACTTGACTACATCTGGAATTAAGTAAAAACCAAAAATGGAGACACAACTGTGAGAAATTTTTGATTAATTTGAAGTAGTAAGACCTCCTTTTAATCCAAATCTTTGAGTAGGCAGACACACCTTTAATCTAGATTTTTAGAGCTGGGAAGAGCCACTTTATATATATATATATATATATTAAAAGGTCTTTTTTCCATGTATCCCCTGCTCATCCAGCCTTCCCTGTTTCCAGTTCCTCCCACTCTGCCTTCAGCCTCCCCGCACCCCATCCACTCCCCGAAAAGGATAGGAAGTCCCAAGGTGGGTCAGCTCAGCATGGCACATTCACTCCAGGCAGGTCCAATTTTCTTATCCTAATATCAAGCCTGGGTTAGGCACTGCTCTGCAGGGAATGGGCTGCAAGGTGCCAGCCCATTTACTGGAACAGTGATCCCACCCCTTGAGGCTCTACATACTGCCCAAGCTAATTGACAGTTGCCTACCCTTGGAGGGTCTAACTCTTTGTTCTGTGGTTCCTCAGGAACTGTTCTTGATTCAATGTGCTCTCCAGAGCTTTTGGCTGTCATCTCTGTGGGACTCCTCCTCATACATATCTCCTTGTTCATACAGACTCTTCTCGCCAGCTGTCACTTCTTATTGGACTATGCCTTCTGCTAAAAGCCTATAGAAGGAAGCCTATATATGGAAGAAGAAAGTGTTTGCTCTTGACTTGCTAGCAAGAACATTCCTTCACTAGCTTTAGGGCCTACTCTTTTGGGATTCCAGTATATACTAGCTGAGACATCCAGCCTTGTGAAATGAACACCTACTGGATTGTTGGACTTTATGTTCATAGCTAGCCATTGTTAGATTACTGAACCATAGCCTTTAGTCATTATAATAAATCCCTGTATATATGGAAAGAGATTCATTTTATAAGTTCTGTTACTATATATAATATATTATATAGTAGTACATATAGTATATATTCTATATAGTAGTATTTATAGTATATATTTCCATATATATGGAGAGAGATTCATTCTCAGAAGTCCAGCAGTCTGTACAATCCACACAACAGTTTTCTTGGCTTTATGATTGGAAGTGTAGTGGCCTTAGGAGGATTGTAAGAGGGCACATGGCTTAGATAATGATATGCTTTTATCCCTAAAGAGAAATAGGTGGAGGGAAACGAAGGGCTGTCATTGGAGGATAAATGTTTCTAGGAGAAAAATGTGGAAGAATACTGGACTCAAACCAGCCTTGTCAGGGAAGGTGGCAAAATCAGATGACCAGCCTGTGGACTCCACCTGTCAACAGAGAAGGCCACGAGGGACCTCTGAATACCCTTAGAAGAGTTTTCTTTATCCTTATTTGCTACTGAGAGTATGAGTTTTGTGCCAATAAATCACAAGGCATAGAAACCACAGATTTAGAGAAAATTCACATTTTCCCTTGAATTGTTGGCCATTTTAGTACTATAAGAAATTATAAACATTTGGATTTATTTCATGAAGAATGGTACTTAGCAGTCTTCTAAGAATGAAATATGAAAGTATAATGATTTTATTTCTTTATGCTTAATCTAAACAAAAATAAAATTAGGCCTTGGGTATCATAAAGTGGTAGAACACTTGTCCAGAATGCTTGAAGTCTTGGTTCAATCTCTAGCACTGTAAAAATTTAAAAAATGACATAAAATTATAGAATAGAATACAGTGATGCTCATTTAACTCATTATTTTGGGACTATTGCTTTTACTATTTCATTAAAGACTAGTTTACATACGGGTGATGTGTCCTCTAATTTTAGATAATAAACATAGAAAAAGGGTATCATTAAGAAGTTAGAAGTGAGTAATTATCTCTGAAGGTTAATTCCTGCTGAAATTACTTCAGGAGGGGGTGAAATGACAGAAACAGGAAAGCCTTTCTTTAGAAGAGTTCTCAGTGGTCTTTCTTTTGGTGGGGGGGGTAGAGGTGGGGGTAGGTGGGCAGTGGTGTGTGTGTTCAGTCTTGTGAGTGATAGGTAAGAATCCCTCCCTCCCTTCAGCTACAGCTTTTGCCCTGGTAAACTTGTAAGATCTATTTTTAAAAATTCAATTTTAATTTTTATGTATATGTACTGTACTGACATTATTTTCCCCTTCTTTGATCTCTCCCATGCCCTTCTCAAGTTTATGACCTTTTTTCTTTAATTAGTAATTTCTCCCTTTCTCCCCTCAAATATGTAAATATGTAAATGCAATTTTCTAAGTCAGTTTAATGTTGATCATACATATCTGTTTTTTAAGGCCGACTACTTAATATTGGATAGCCAAATATGGGGCTCATTTCTGGGGAAGAATAGTTCTCTGTGTCTTAGTAGTCTTTAACATCTGTAGCTCTTCATCAAGGAATGAGGCCCCATGGAATTTTCCCCATCTGTGTTGGTATGGTAATTGGTTTGTCATTTTTAAGATCCTATTTTAAAAGCCTCTGAAATTTCATGGGTGCATTCATATATGTGTATACATATATATATATGAATATATATGATAAAACCTTAGAGCAAACTTCCTGTCCTCTGGTTCTGAGAATCATTCTACTCCTCTTCTGTGATGTAGATGTATCCACTGGAGCTGGGCACCTTATAGTCTGTTGATCTCTACATTTATACCAGTTGTAGTTTTCTTTCATGGTTTCTGTCTGCTGTAAAAAGAAGCTTCTTTGATAAGAAGTGAGAACTGTACTTATTTGTGGATATAAGGATAAATATGTAGGGGCAGAGGCAGGTGGATGAATGTGAGTTTGACGCCAATTTGTCTATAGACTGCATTCTAGAATAGCCAGAAAAAAGAAAGAATGAATGAGAGAGAGAGAACGAGAACATATACACAAAATATACACATTTTGAATGTAATTAGGAGCTATACTGGTTTAGACAAGTGTGAGTGGTAGGTTCTCTTCTGAGTTCCATGACCTCACTATACCTGGGTAGCTGACTAGGTTTACAGTTATCTTCTCTGTTCTGTTGCAGTGAAGAGACACCATGACCAAGGCAACTCTTAAAAAAGAAAGCCTTTAATTGAAGCTTGCTTACAGTTTCAGAGGCTTACTTCATTATCAATGGTGGGGAACACGGTGGCATGCAGGCGTGTGCTGGAGTGGTAGCTCGTAGCTGAAACTACATTCTGATCTGGAGGGAGGGAGGGAAGGAGAAAAGAGGGAGACAGGGAGGGAGGGAGGGAAGGAGAAAAGAGGGAGACAGGGAGGGAGTACCTGAGTGTTTCACAAGGCTTCTGATCCTGTCCAAGCCAGAGTCCAACCTGTGCCCCCAGCCCCCATGACTCAGATGCTTATATTAATTTCATTCTGTTTTACCTATGTCTCAGGAACATTGCTAGCTAGCTTTTTCATCTTAATTCAACCCATTTCCATTAATTGGTCTGACCACATGGCCCGTGGTGTGGCCCAGTAGCTCACCTGTATTCTTACATGTTTCTTCTTGGGCAGCTAGATGGAGTCTCTCTGACTCCACCCTCCTTCTACCTGTCTCTCTGATTCCTCCACCTACTTCTACGGTGCTGCACACAGGCCAAAACAGCTCCTTTATTTACTGACTGATATTCATGGCATACAGATGAATATTCCCATGATACCTGAGCACCTGGTCTTGGTTGTTGGCCTTTGAAACCTCAGGGACCACCCCCAGTAACATATTTTATCCAACAAGGCTACACCTACTCCAATAAGGCCACACCTCCTAATCCTTTAAATTCTTTAAAACAGTTCTACTTCCTGGTGATTAAGCATTCAAATATATGAGCCAATGGTAATCATTTTTATTCAAATCAGCAAAACAGTATTATGGTTTCTTTTTGTCCAGTGGGCCATTTAGACAGCTGCTGATTACCATCAAATTGTAAGTTTTACCACTGCACCTTTCGGGCTATCTTGCCATACTTGTGTAAGAGTGTTATTTGTGATACTTCTTACCCACTCTGAGTAAATTTGATAGTCTACAATCTGGTACCTTTCTTATGATCTGTTAGAACATTAAGGAGAAATTCGGAATTACATTATTTAAAACTTTACTTAAATTATTTATTTTTATTTTGTGTCTGTGATTGCTTTTATTTGAATGAATGGTTTTACTATTGTGTGTGCCTGGTGATTGTGGAAGCAAAGGGGGATTATTGGATCTTCTGGAACTGAAATTACAGATAATTGAGAGCCATCATGTGGGTGACAGGAACTGAACTCTGGTCCCCTGGAAGAGTAGCAGGTACTCTTAACTTTTGTGCCATTAATCTAGCTACCCTGAAAACTTACTTTAGGAAAAATTATATATTTAGAATTTTAAGGAATGACTTTAATAATAGTTTACTAGTTTTCTGCTGCCAATGACCATAGCATTGATTATACCTAGAAAACAATTTTAAAATAATTATTTTGTATTCAATTATGTGTACATATGTGTGTCTTATGTAGGTTTCTTCACGTGATTTCAATGGACTCCAGACTAGAGTATCAGCTCTCCTGGAGCTGTAGTTACAGGTGGTTGTTAGCCACCTGATAGAGTCCTAGGAACTAAATTTGGGTTCTTTAGGAAAAACAGTACAGTCACCTAACCTCTGAGGCAATTCTCTAGTCCCAAAACAATTTTCAATTTATGACTTTTTAAAATTGGCTTTCTCTTCTCTGTCTCTCTTTGTTGAGAGTTGAACCCAGAACCTTGAGCCTCTTACATCTTGTTTACATTTAAGGGAGAATACTTATTTTTAATATAATAGATACCTATCTGCCCTTTCATGATGGCAGTTTAATTCTTTGTGCAGAAACTGTACATGTTTCTTTATCCATGTTTTTATTTTAAAAAGTTGGTTTCCTTTTCTTTATGTCTGATGTGTTATTACTCAATTTATAAGTAATTATGTTTATTCAAACCACATGGGTGTTATAGTTGTGTTGAAGTCTCACTAAAGTGTCTTTGTCTTTGTGCTTATTTTTTGCCACATTATTTGTATTATTTTGACATTATTTTGTTCAGAGTCTCATAAATGAAGAAAGTGATTTAGAGTTTAGGTAATATAAAGGTTACGTCTATGTGCTTCTCACTGGTCTTCAGGTATATAATATAGGAGTGCAAGGCATTAGGAAGTTTTGTCATATGACAGGCAGTGTTTTATGCCCATGAACAGAGCTGTTAGGGCTGGCAGGGACCAGTCTTTCAGAAATTGCTAAGATTTCCTTAGCACTGTTTGAAATATTTTGTACTGTGATTCAAGATATAGCTTTTTTCTTCCCTTTTCTTTTTTTGGCTGAGGTATTCTCCTTAGAAACTGTGGGGTGTTGGTGCCTATGGAGTGTTAAGTAATCAACTTAGTGACCTTCGTTGACCTTCAGATCCCTGGTCCAGAGGACCTTGAGAGCCAGCTTTGTGTGGTGCTTTCTGAAGCATGCCTAAGCACAGTGAACTGTATTGAGTGTTCTTTTATTTCTTAGTCAACACTTGAAAATCCTTGGCAATAGCACCAGGCTTTGCACTAACTTTGAGGTTGCTTTTATTGTTTATTTTTTAAACTCAAGTTGGGTAAGGCTAGATGAATTATGTTTCAGTTTAATTTCCTTTTTCAGAAAAGAAACCAAACTTAGTGAAGCTGTCATTTGAATTCAGATGGAAATTTAATTCACTATATTTCTAGGGCTGTGGGTTTCAGTATTCTCTAGTTCTCATTGTCATGTGTGTATATGATGTATGTATGCGGGCACACCATGGCACATGTCTGGAGGTCAGAGATGATTCTCTCCTTTCGTTTTTTACATGAGTCTGAGACTCAAACTCAGGATAGCATCAGGCTTTTGTAGGAAGCACCTTTAGCCATCTTGCCAGCCCAGCTTCCAATCTTTTGATCTTAGTTTGCATCAAAATCATCAATTTATTGATTCATCAAATTATGCCACTAGTCCTCTGGTCCCAGAGAGCATTGCCTTAAAAATGTCCTTGGGCAGCGGTAGTGTAGACAGACATCATCTTGGATCTGTGAAGGAACATAAGTGGTCATGTGATATTTAGGAGCTAGAATTGATGAGCTTCTGGGATGAAATAACTGGAGTGGAAAGGAATGGAGTTGTTTGCCTTGGGCCCAGGTTTTGCTTCTGAAGCTGGAATTGAGGCCCTGTACCAGGGCTGAACACATGAAAAAATGAAGATTTTTGCAGATTAGATGGTCCAGCCACTTAAGAACTTAAGTTTTAAATTATGGCCTGGGATAATTATGAGACTATAAAGTATAATGCTGAGAAAGTTTCCTGGAATGCGTTAGTAGAAATGGATCAGGATGTAGTGAATGGGAAGTAGAAGGCTGGAGAAATCATTTCATTTATTATTCTGGGAAGGTTTTAAAAAGTTATTCATACATAAAATGAGAATTGGTGGCTCATACCTGTGATCCTAGCACCTAGAGTTGTTAGCACATAGCATCAGTCTTAAGACTGAAAAAATTACCTTTTTTGTTAAAATATACATATATACACACACATATATATATATCCAGAAATACATATACATAAACACACACATAATAATACACATCTATACACATCTATATATACATATATACATAAATATACACACAAATATATGTCTGGATGTTTCATTTGCTTCTACCATCTGCATGAATTGTCCTCAGAAACAAAAATTCCCTGGAACTGGAGTTGCAAATGGTTGTTAGCTGCCACATGCGTTCATAGGATTGAACTCAGGCCCTCTGAAAAAGCAACCAATGTTCTAAACCACTAAGTCATCTCTCCAGTTTGAAAAAATGTTATTTTTAAGAAGCTAAATGGTGTTACCTTACCCTTGTATTTTTTTTTTTTACAATATTACTTTGCTTTTCTGTGCTGCTGCTGAAGAATTGTTTCATACATATGCACCAAGCACCAGCACAGATCTACACCCCTACTTCTTTTTGTTTTTCATAGTTATCCACTCTCTCTTACCCAGAGTCTACACTTAGGGTCTGGCAGCAGTGAGGGGCAGGAAATGCTTTGCTATTGCATTTTCTCTTAGATAATTATTACCACGCTATTTCATTTACTATGCATCTTTTGAGAAGACCTTTGGGAACTTTGCATCAGTGGAAACCTCGGCTGAGCTCCACATGCAGGGTGGAGGAACACAGCTGTTAGGAAGCTTCTGTCTTTTGTGTTTCGAAGATAGATTCAGAAAGGAAATTGTTGTTGACCTGGATAGCCTTTGAACCCAACATTTGGAGAAAGTATAGATGGCTATATTTTGAGAAAGTCCTTTCAGGATTAAGAAGTATGAGCTCTTTAATTATTATTTTTTTAAAAGCAATAGTAGAAAGCATTTGTTACTACTGAGGCATGGTCTTGAGGCCACTTGGGAATCCTATTACAACTTGATAGTTGTTTAAACCTGGAAAAGGTTTCTTTTTTTGGGGGGGGGGAGTATATTTCTAAATTTCTAAATCATTAGCTTGAAGTAGATTAGAGATAGCAACATAGAACAATGTAAAAATATTTAATGGAGGCAGCATTCCGATTACATACATTAAGTAGGTAAGTATAGGATAGTATGTTGAGAGCACAGCTGGAAAGGATTCATTAAAAGTAATAACCTTAAAGCCAGAAAAGTTTAAACCGTGAAAAAAATCACAGTACAAGGGAAATAGCTCTATTAGTTGAGGTCTTCTCAAAATTTAAATTTTGTACACATTCATGAAGATAGGAGAGCATATCGTACTTTTCTATTTTTTTTCTTTTTGCTCTGAAGTCCTGTTATGATGATGCTTGTTCCATGACACATAACTATTGAACAGAAGTGTGTCCATTGGTATGGAATTGCTGTTCAATTTCCAAAAGCCCCTAAGTGGAAGACTTGAATTTGTAGAATTGTGGTCTTGGGGCTGGAGAGGACCAGGGTTCAATTCCCATCACCCACATGGCAGCTCACAGTTGTCTGTAGTTCCAGTTCCAAGTGATCCAACATCCTCACACAGACATACAATGCACATGAAATTAATTAATTAATTATTTTTTTAAAAAGAATTATGGTCTAATTCTATTCATGTTATAAATTTGACTTTGAGCATGGGCTCAAGTCCAGAGAGACACCCTACAGAGCTATGCTTCTGGGTTCTAATAAGTGGCATCTTATGACCTTGAGTTGTTCTGATACAGTTTCTGTTGGTCTCAGCATTTGGCCCTGCACATTTCCCTTTGCTGAGAGATGCTAATAGTGATTTGGTGACTGTGTGTGGGTATGTGGGTAAAATATGAAGGATAGGTATGTGCCAGGGAATCCTTAGATTGTCTCATCTAATGCTCTCAGGAGCAGTAAGGACAGGGTCTGCACGTCTCCGTTTGCCTTTGCTGCAGTGGACACTGCTTTCACCCTGGGTGGTACACTCTAGGTCACTTGGTCTGTTTCTCTTGCTTCTAAACCCTTCCATGTTTTTTCTTTTCTTTTTTTTTCTTATTTAAAAGTTTTTTTTTTTAATTAACATACCAGGCACAGTTCCCCTTCCCTCCCCTCCTCTGACTAGCCCCCAGCTTCTCTCCACCCTATCCCTCATTCTACGTCTCAGAGAGGGTAGGGACTCCCACAGGAAGTCATTATAGTCTGCATGTCAAGTTGAGGCAGGACTAAACCCATCTACCATATGAAGGCTGAGCAAGGTATCCCCCTATAGGGAATGGGCTCCAAAAAGCCAGTTTATGCACTAGAGATAAATCCTGGTCCCATTGCCAGCAACCCCACAATCAGTTATTTTTTTCTTTTTCTTTTTTTTTTGGGGGGGGGGGGCTCAGCTCTTGGGCCTTTCCTCTGTGAAATTATACTTTTCAGATAATGTCATTCAGTCTTAGAACTTATGTTTTTATCTGCTAGCTACTCAACCCCCCCCCCACTTTGTAGATATCTGCCTTGAGTATCTTACTTAACTGTGTTACCTGTGATCTACAGTGTTTAGGCTATATAAATTACTTGACCAGCACAGCTAACCTCAAGGCCACTATCTCTGTTGCTGTAGCTACCTTTTATTGTTGAGTTGAGGAAAAAAGATGTAGCTAGGGGGTTTTCTGGTCTCTCTAAACAGCAATAATTTATATAGTTGAGTGTCCTAACTCTGTTTAATAACCAGCTCGCACACAGTCACTCTCAATCTGTGTTCAGTAGTTATATTGTCTTCTATTGTGTAGTATATTTGTTTGTCATTTGATAGTATATAGTCTCAATTGTGAAGCTGGCTTTATGTCACAACAAGCTGATAACATAAAGTAGAAGAGAAATACATAATCTTTGGTTCAGAGAATTTGGAACTAAAACCTACCTCTTAGCTCCTGAAATGGCATTCTTTGTGTTAAATGTGCTGTGGTCTTTGAATACTCTCCCTTTTCACTTTCCCTTTAAATAAAACCATTTTATGTTATGTGGGAGGAATGTGAAATTTAATAAGTTATTTTTAAAAGAAGGTATTTAGTCATACATGATTGGAATAGGCATTATGTTGCTAGGTTATTTTATTTACTTATTTATTCTTTAAAAGAAAAGACTGCTGAATTTTCAAGAGTATTTTTTTCTCACTCACATCAGCATTGATATTAGACTTACTGTTTTGGCTCCCCATCTCCAGGGATGGTGGTATTTTCCTGGTGCCCTTCATGTGTTTCTACACTATCCAGATAGAGCTGTGCTCTGTAGAAAGGGCGGCTCTAAAGCACTGACTCACAGATCTCCAGCTTCCCTGGGAAGCTGTCAGCGGGAAGGCAGCTCCATTTATAGTTTGAAGGTGGGAGGGAAGGAAGGAGAATCTGAGTTACTTTCCTTAGTGCCGTTTGCTTTTTTGAGAGAAGGAAAGAACGAGTGAAATGTTCTAAGAACTCATCCCTAAGTTCTTTTGTGCTCACTCTCAGTGATGCGGCAGTGAAGGGTGCTAGTTTTTGTTCTACTTTAAATGATGGGATGGATGGCCTTCCATTAATAAAGCCTCCATGAATAGAAAAGGAGCTGGAACCTGATAGATTCCTAGGCTCCTAATTAGAGTCTGGCATTTTGAATGGAAATGACCTCTTTCTTTTGAGGTAGTGGTGTTAAGAGTTTTCTTATTTGTACCTCTCAAAGTATTCGAGAGTTGCTCAGAACCCCTAGATTTCCCTCTCCTTTGAAGACAGATGACTTATGGTGAATGCAACATTAATGTTTTGATAGAAAAGATGGGTCAGCTGGTGGGAACACTGGCTCTCCCAGCCTCATGATCTTAGTTAGAAGGGCTAGCACCCAGATAAAAATCCTGGGCATGACTGTACATGTCTCTAACCCCAATACTGAGGGGCAGGGACAAGCAGATCCTGAGAACCCTCTGATCAGCCAGCCTAGATGAAAAGGGGAGCCTTGGTTTCGGTGGGAGACTGTGGTAGCTTGAATGTAATTGCCCCCCGAAGCTCATAGTGAGTGGTATTATTAGGAGGTGCAGCTTTGTTGGCGTAGATGTGGCTTTGTTGGAGGAAGTGTGTCATTGTAGAGGTGGGCTTTGAGGTCTCATCTATGTTCAAGCCATGCCCAGTATCTCAGTTCACTTCCTGTTGCCTATGGATAAAAATGTTGGTAGGATTCTTTGTTCCTTCTCCAGCACCATGCCTGCCTGCATGCTGTCATGTCCCACCATGATAATAATGGATTAAGCCTCAGAAACATTAAGCCACCCCATAAAATGTTGCCATGGTCATGGTATCTCTTCACAGAAATAGAAACCCAGACTAAAATAGAGATCTTATCTCAAGGCAATGAGGCAGAGCTATTGAAGAAGACACCTGGGGTCTTTCTCTGGGTTCCATATGCTTCTGAACTTATAAGCATGTACTGTTTACACATACCATAACACAGTATACATATAACATATACATGTACATACAAACACAATTTAATGCATAATAAAACACATGTAGTACATTTAACCCATATACATAACATACAGCACACATAGCATATACACGAACATATACACATTTAAATGAACATATAACACATCATATAGCATACATATATAAACAAACACACATAATATGTATATGATCATTCACACAAATACACATGTACACATGTACTTACATGTATATGCATATCATATAAATCCACATGTATATACCTACACACACACATACCACACCTACCCACACATACCACGAGCATACACACATATGTATACTCATATATACATACCACTCATACATGTACACATATCACACACACACACACACAGACAACCAAAAATGATATTGCTTACTGTGGTTTGAATGTGTCTCCCAAAGCCTTGGGAATATAACTTCAGTGCAATATTTTTTGGGGTGTAGGATGCTTAAGGTGACATGGCTCTGCTCCCCTGATGCAGTTATTGGGGGTGGATTAGATCGAGTAAGCGCAGTTCCTGATGAGAGGATTTGTTTGGTCCCTCTCTTTTTGTCCCCTCCCATCTCTTCTCCCTTTCCTCCATGTCACTAGATGTGGATCTCTTTTCCTTAGAATTCCAAACCTCCAGGATGGTAAGACATGTCCTTAAATTGACCCAGTCTGTGTTCTGTCCTAGCAACACAAAACAGGTGAAGACACAACCATCCTGTCATTAGAAGGACATCTGCTTTCAGTTGTCTCTGCTATCTCCCACTACCACACACCTGCCTCCACCCTCACCCCGTACATAGCTAGTGTATTTAAAGCAGATACTATCTTTCCCCTTTCTTCGTTTGGATTTCTGTGGAAATCAGCATTCAGGACCTCATTTCTTTTTCCTTTTTATTAATTTCTTTTTTTAAAAGTTGTGAACAGGTGTCCAGGGCTGGAAGCAACAGTTGGAAAGTGGAGATTACTTGGTGGTTTGGAGAGGGACCAAGTATCTAGGGAGGTCAGCTTCTCTGATGTCAACATAGTTTCCCAAAAGGCAACACCCAGGTCAGCTGGTGCCACCCAGGGCAGGGCCAGGCTGGGTTTGGTCTCCAGGAAGCTTCCTGGCTTTACTCTGGGAAGTACCCTGGGGATATAGTCATTTGATCTGCTGCACTTATCGAAGCAGAGTGAGCCAAGGAAACTTTTTCTGGGAGGAGACTGAACCTGGTTCGTGACTGCTTAGCGATCTTGGGAGAACATCAAGAAGTCAGACATACTTTTTGTTTTGACAGAGGAGGCCTGGATTGGAGGATTTGAGTGGTGGTAGGTGGGACCAGAACTTTTTAAAAAAATATTTATTTATTTCTTCATGTAGATGGGAAGAGCTTTTGGGTACCATGTTGAGCTTATGGAGGTTGCAGGTTCTCTATTGAAAGTTGGTTCTCTTCCATCATGTGGGTTCCAGGGATGGAATTTAGTTCATTAGTCTTGAAAGAAGAGCCCTTACATGCTGAGCTTTTCATTGGTTCTATACCAGGTTTTCCACTGTGTGAAGTTTCTGGCTAAGGGTACTTGGGTTGGGTATTTTCCTACCTTAAATGAGGAATTCCAGCATGAGTCTTTGGTTGCATATTTCTCCATGGAATCATATAGTCAGAACTACACTTGATTGAAAGAAAAAATGGTTTTTCAGAAAAAGTTCTCTCTTAGGGAATTATGATGTTAAGACTAAGTGGGAGATTTGGCTTTTCTGTATCTTGTGAGAATGGGTAGTGTCTTGAGGGGAAAATGAGGTCTGAGTCATGGAGGAAATCAACAAAAGTGGAATTCTGTGTTGAACACTGAAGCCTAACTTGTGGTGAGGTAATTTCCTCCTGACTCTTGGCCTATGACCAGCTGTGGTGGCTCTGTCAGTGGATGTACCACACACCCTCAGATGCTGTCTTTGCCTGCCCGTGAGTAGTTCTTTGATAAACCATGTCTGGGATGGCTCCAGTTTTCCCATCCCTGAAGCTAACAGTAAAGGCTATGACAGCTGCGGTGTGTGGGCCCAGAGTTAGCTCTTCAAAAGATGCTCAGAGCTAGTTTGGATGGAGTAATAGAATGCTGCTGGCTGGCGCATGCTGGCAAATTATGATCTCTTCCATTAACATTTTGTTCTCAAACTCCATTGCTATCAGATATGACGGAAGTAAGTTTTTTTTAGCTATATAGACATTTGCCCCATTCAGAGATAAGGTTTGGAAAACTTTAAGGACATTTAGCTGTGACAGGCTCTGGTAACCCAAGGATGAGTGGAGAGGGCTGGCTTGGTGCCAGTGAAGATACGTGGATGAAGATCGTACCAGGGCACCTAACCCTTTGTTTTCACATTCTTATAGAAGTAATTTCTGACCCTCATTTAAAGCTAATCCATATTAAGAGGTCGGAGAAAGTATAGTATGAAAGAGTATTGAAAATCACATGTCATTCAAATACGTCTCTTTGGGGGAAAAAGCTTCTGTGTAAGCAAAAGGCGACCGACTCCCCGCTACTACCCCTAGTCCAATAAGCCAGTCACAGTAGACAATGACAATTAGGCACAGCCTTGAAATGTTTCTTTTCCTTGCTTGGCCTGAGTTTAGAAGTTTGAATCTCATTGATTCCCAGTGAAGCTAGGCTCTTGTCTTATAGGGGAAGATTTGGAGCATTGAACTCACTAGACCAGTTTCTCACGGGATTAAAGGGTAGTAAGGGTATATGCAATAAGTACCTTCTGAACAAGCTGACTCCTCATGGGAGGACATCCATCATAGCTCTTCAGCAGAGTTAGAGTGTGGACTGGGTGGACCTTTATTTTTCTAGTTCTATGACTAAAATGTACTTCATTATTGATTCAGACCAGGGTTTAACATCTTTGAGTAGTAATGAAAGGACCAATGTTATGGCTTCCAAGTTCTACATATACCAGTAGCTGTTAGGATCATGGTGACAATTGTGTGAACCCACAGTTGGCACAGTTTGGAGGTCCATGATGGACACAGGTGTGCCAATCTTATGTCAGGCAGCAAAGGAGTTTCCATTATGATTCAAGTAACAAAATGAAATAGCCCTGCTTGTTATTTTTTGAATGTTAAATGTATTTAAAATGAGGGCATGGCCTGAAGATTAAAAAAGGACATCTTGTATATTCAAAATAGCCAGTTTTGAATATTTTCTGAATAGTGCCACTTTATCCTATTTACAAAAAAATTGTTTTTTTTGTTTTTATTTATTATTTTTAACATATGTAAGTCTTTGACTATTTTTTTTTTTTAGATATCATCATGCAAAATTTGGCCCTCTTTTATGTTTTTGTGCAAGTCTGGTTTGGTTATTGATACTTGGTTTTTTTTTTTTTTTAACATTGGTATAAATTTATTGGAATGAGATTTACTGCAACAATGGAACAGACAGATTAACATTCCTACAAATACAGAAATGAATCATGAACTAATACATATTTCTGGGAGAAATATTAGAAGGTATTATGAGAAACACTCACAAACTATCCAGGCAGTACAGAAATGAGGCACAAAAGCTGTTGATCTTACAAAGACAATTACAGCACTGCCTTTAAAATAGTTAACAGATAAATCTATATGGAATAATCAATGGCTACTAACAAATTACAGGCCTTAGAGCAGCTGGTAGAGGAGCAGTTAAATGCTCAGCATATAGAAGAATTAATGAGCCCTTGGAATTCTCCAGTATTTGTGATACTTGGTTTTACAGAGTTGTATTTTACTTAGATATCAGAAGAACATGGAGACTGGGGCAGTGGCTCAATGCAGCTCTGTGAGTGTGGGAACCTGAGATCCAGTTCCCAGCCCCCAGTTGAAAACCTGAGCATGACTGCTTGTACCTAGCACTGGAGTTGTGAGGTATAGGTCTCAAGTGTTTACTGGCAAGCTATTCACATAAGTGGTGAGAGTTTGGTTCAGAGAGAGACCCTGCCTCAAGACAATGAGGTGGAGAGCCATAGCTGAAGATGTCCACTGTCCTTCTCTGGCCTCTAAATAGGTGTATATGAGTGTGTACATCATAGGAATAGTAAAAAAATGAAACCAAAACAAACAAACAAACAAAAACCGCCTAGGTCAGTGGTTCTCAACCTGTGGGTCATGAACCCTTTCACGGGAGTCACCTAAGACAGTTGGAAAACACAAGTCTTTACCCTAATATTCATAACAGTAGAAAATTATGATTACGAAGTAGCAATAAAAATAATTTTATGGTTTGAGGGGTCACACAACATGAGAAACTGTATTAAAGCAGTAGGGAGGTTGAGAACCAGTGTCCTGGGTATTTGTTTTAGACCTTGTCCTGCCAACTTGCCTTTCCAAAGTCAGAAAAATGCATTCAATGAATGAGAACATTTATGTGTCTTGCATTATGCTGATCATATGAAATACTTTTATGCACTTTCAAGCAGGCAGACCCTTTATTCCTATACTGGAGACAGCAGTAAGCAAAACCATATACAACGTTTTATATTCTCATATTGGGCAAAAAAGATTTTAAAAAGGCTGGAATAGAGGTCATACTCAATGGTAGAGTGTTTGCCTAGCATGAAGCCCCAGGTTCGATTCTCAGAACCAGAAAAACAAACACACACACATGCAAACTGAAGATGGTTGTAAATGTCAGATGTGGGGTCAGATGAGGTTTGGGAGTCTTGTGTTAGGCTAGGTACGAATCTGATATCAGTGTCAGACACAGGACTTCACTAGGAGGCTTTTTAAGAGTGGAGAGAAGAGGGCTTTCCCACCCTGGGCCATTGAGGACGAGTCTTGAGGAGGTTAACAGTCTGCTTTGCGTATTTCCTCTTATCTGTTGAAATGGGATGTGATCTCTAGTTTATCAATAGCAAATGTTAACTCTGAAAGTAAATAGTCCCAGTAGAGCCAGGCCATGGGACCTTCATCTGTCCCTAAAATACTCCCTCTGCCAACATGGTGTCATGCCATTGGACAGACTGCTCTGCCACTTGTCTCAGGAAGACTTTACTTTCGGTTCTGACTGAGGCAGTCACTTGGTTTGTTACCTTGACTGTCCTCTCTCTACTTGTTAATTTAAAAGGTCTTAGGGGTGGCCACCCACTGGGGTGTGTGTGTCAGTGTGAACTCTACCCCAGTAATCTAGGGCCATGTGAATTCCTGGCATTACGTGTTTCAGTGATAGGAAGCTAATTTGGCTGGCTTGTGTGTCTTTGTGTTCTGGAGCTGGGTGTAAATGCTCATACTTAGAAAGGAATGTAAAGTGAAGGGCAAAAATGCAAGGTCACTCTCTGCTATTGGATCTGACACAGAATAGCCTTGCCTTGCATTTCCAAAGATTGCTTATCATTATAAAAAGTCAAGCCTGGAAATATTTATTGCAGGCTATTGAAAGGAGGTAGGCCTTCCAGAGGGCTCTGTGATTCCTGATGCTCAAGTGTGTTTATTGATATAAGTGGGATCACTTTGAGACCCATGCATCTTTAGGACACAAGATGTTTTTGTACTTTGGCAAATTTACCATTTGAAGTGATATGCTGGTCATCATTAGAACAAAGGACTACAAGTTCACAATAGCTTCTAGTGATACATCCACTTCAATTTCCAAAACAGAGTGCCATTCATTTTACAAGATGGCTTTCTCTTAATTGAGGATAATAAATTATAATTTGAGCACTTTGGCTGTGAAATTTGCACAGATTACTTTTTTTGAAGTATGGCACACAAACAGAAAAATAAATGTATTCTATGACTCACAGATCCATTTCCAAGGGCTTAGGAGATGGCGCGCTTGTTAAACTTCTTGCCCTTTAAGCATGAAGACTTGAGTTTGATTCCAGATCCCATGTTAAAAAAAACAAAACAAAACCTTATTATAAACTGATAAGTTTACAGGTCAAAGATTCCTTGGAAAGAAAACACAGATAGCCAGTATTCAGATCAAAATTCAAATTCCCAGCATCAGAAAGGCCTCTCCTGTTCTTTATCCCAAGGGAACTAATCACTGTCTTGAGTTTAGCTGCAGAGTTTTCTTTTTCTTTTTTTACTTTTATATTAATCCAGCCATATTACCTATACTCTTATTTCCATTTTGCTTATGATAGTGAACCATACAGTAGAATGAAGCTGTAGACTGTTCAAGCCCATTGCCATCTAGTGCTTCACTGTGTACATATTCCATAATATAAGGCCACTAGAAAGTCTCATGTGTATGGCTTTTGCTAACCATATAAATACCCTGTTCTTGATCATTAACCTGGAAATGGAGTTACTGGGCTGTGTGCTATTGGCATATTTAGTTCAAATAGATGCTACCAAGTAGAATCATGGTATAAATGCACCAAATGTTTTTCCCATCAATGTGAGAGCTTATTTTCTGGTTGATGGAGGGTTTTTTTTTTTTTTTTTTTTTTTTTTTTTTTTTTTTTTTTTTTTTTTTTTTTTTTTTTTTTTTTTTTTTTTTTTTTTTTTTTTTTTTTTTTTTTTTTTTTTTTTTTTTTTTTTTTTTTTTTTTTTTTTTGTGGGAGTGGGGATTGGAGCCGCATAAATTAATTCTTATTCATGTTTGTTCTGTGAAAGGCAATTATTGTAGATTCTTGGAAAGCTGAGTTCAATCTTTATCTTGTATTCACTCTCACTTTCTTTTTCTTTGTATGAGTGAATATGTGCTATATACGTTACCTGCTTGATGTATGGATTATATTCCATATATATGTTGACAGCAAATGCTGGTGCATCTTTTTTCCTTTACTGTTTACAGTTATGCTAAAAAACTATCCCAGATGCTATCTAGCTCAGGCTTCTGCAGTGTGATTCTCACTGACGCCCTATGTTGGTAATGATTGAAAGTATATCAGTAATTGAGAGTCACCCCATCTGTGTATTACATACTATTACATCTCTTCAAAATGGAGGTGGTATCTATTTCCTTTTGACTTTCTCATAAGCATCATGTTCTTTTATAGGTCACAAAAACATCTGACATGGCTTTTTTTTTTTTTTTTTTTTTTGAGATAGGGCACTACTAGCGAACCCTGGCTATAATTCACTACACCTAGTATCCTTGAACTCATAGAGATCTGCCTACCTTTGCCTCCCCAATATGGGAGTTAAAGCCATCAAATCCCACCCCTGTTTCATGGCCTTTTTTAAACTGTAATTTTTAACTTCTGCAAGGGCAGCTTTTCTGAGCAGTTTGCATAGGGTTTTTTTAAGTTGAAAACCTGTAGCCAGTAGAAGGGAAAACTCAGTACAACGCTCTTTCTTTGTTTTCTCTTCCAGATGTGTGTGTTTCCCAATTTTCCTGTCAGATGATCACTTTGATTTTTGTCTAAAAATCTTCAGATTGGATTTAAACACTACTTACAGAAAATTGAATGACTCATCAGAATATCATGGATAAAATAATAAACAGAGCAAATGTTTTTTATTATTATTATTTAAAAAAACTCACTGTAATATTTAAATCAATAGCTATGGGAAAATTCTTGTGCTATGTGCTTTAAGATTTCTGAATGTGACCGGGACCTGTGCTCTCTGCGGCGTCCCAGCGCACTCTGGAGCAGGGGCAGCTGAACTCTGCACCTGGCCACACCCGCAGCTCCTGCTGCTGCTGAGGGTATCTGCAAGGACCCCTACCGCGACCCCGAACTGAGTGAACTGAGCAAACTAACTGCAGGGGTCTCTGAGGGGCGGATTCGAACCCTGACCAGAGGT
>PVIH01017722.1:0-40902 GCA_004025045.1 Sigmodon hispidus | reverse complement strand
TACCTTGTTTACTCCATCTATGGTGATTGATAATTTTGCAGGGTATAGTATTCTAGTTTGGCAGCCATGCTGTTTTAGCATCTGTATAACTTCTGACCAAGCCCTTCTAGCTTTCATTGTTTCCATTGAATAGTCAGGCGTTATTCTGATGGGTCTGCCTTTATATGTGAGTTGGCCCTTTTCTTTTGCAGCTCTTAAATTTTTTTCTTTGTTCTG
The DNA here is from genome assembly GCA_004025045.1 of Sigmodon hispidus. Lineage (NCBI taxonomy): Eukaryota > Metazoa > Chordata > Mammalia > Rodentia > Cricetidae > Sigmodon > Sigmodon hispidus. Next base: position 40,686 of record PVIH01017722.1, on the reverse strand, counting down.
TATGTTTTGTGGCTTGATTATGATGTGGCATGCTGACTTTTTTGGGGGATTCTATCTATTTGGTGTTCTGTAAGCTTATTGTATCTTTATAGGCATTTCCTTCTTCAGGTTAGGGAAGTTTTCTTCTCTGATTTTATTGAAAACATTATCTGTGCCTTTGAGCTGGTTTTCTTCTCCTTCTTCTATTCCTATTATTCTCAAATTAGGTCTTTTCATGGTGTCCCAGATTTCCTGAACATTTTGAGTTATGGCTTTTTTAGTTTTACTATTTTCTTTGACTGATATATCTATTTGAGCTACTGAGTCTTCCACTTCAGAGATTCTATCTTCCATCTCCTGAACTCTGTTTGTTATGCTTGTATCTGTGGTTCCAGGTTTTTTCTGCAGGTTTTCTATTTCCATTTTTGCCTCATTTTGTTCCTTTTTTATTGCTTCTATTTCAGCTTTTATTTCAGCTTTTAGTTCCTGGCATGTTTCTTTCATAGATTTGTTCATCTCTTCCAATTTTTTGTTTGTATTTTCTTCTATTTCTTTAAGGCTTTTTTTCATATCTTCTTTGAGCACTTCGATGATCATCTAAAAGGAATTTTTGGTGTTGCTTCCTTCTGTTTCCTCTTCATTGCTCAGTTCAGGTCTAGTATTTGTAAGATTGCCACTCTCTTCTGGAGTTACCATGTTGTCCTTTGTATTATTATGTAATTTTTTGCACTGACGTTTCCCATGGCTTCAGTGGTTCATGATTAGATGGCTCCTGGTCAGTTGTGGCACTCGGGTTTGTGTGCCTCCTGTCGCCTCTCTGGTCAGGGTCTGAGTCTGTCCTTCAGAGACCCCTGCAGATGTTGGCTCGCTCAGTTCAAGGTGGCGGTGGGTAGCCGTGCAACTTCCCTCAGCAGGAGCTGTGGGTACGATGACCTGCAGAGTTTATCTGCCCCTGCTCCAGAGTGTGCTGGGTCTCTGCAGACAGCACTTGGTCCCAGGAGTGGAACCGCAGACTATGGAAGCTGAACTCTCCCTCCCAGGCTGGGATATAGGCACTTGGGCCTGGTGACCCCTCCTCACCTCTGGGCAGGGTCTGAATCTGTCCTTCAGAGACCCCTGCAGATGTTGGCTTGCTCAGTTCGAGGTGGCAGTGGGTGGCCTTGCAACTTCCCTCTGCAGGAGCTGTGGGTATGGTGACCTGCAGATTTTATCTGCCCCTGCTCCAGAGTGTGCTGGGACTCTCATTAAAGTTTCTTAATGCTGATGAGAAAGGAACTTCAGCTGCAGAGAAACACTGGGTAATAGAAAACTTCTGAGTTTCATCAACCTGTTTATTTCAAGGATGTACTAACTTCAGAATGGAAGCCAGGACATGTGCTTCGTTGGGGTAGGGGTTTTGCTTTTGTTTCCACAGGAAAAGGGAAAATGTGGGTACCAACAAGATTGATAAAGAGCCAATTTGAAAAGGAGAACCCTCTTGAGGAGGAGTAATGGCTCGTCTGCTGATAAGACAATTGGATATATGGTAAGGAACATTCACTTAACTAAGGTGGGGCAGGGTCTCAATTTTGTTTTTACAGGTGAATGGATACAACCCTCTTCACAATGCTTCAAGGATGCTGAATGCTTAGAATTTTGAAACATTAAAAGGACTAAAGGGGATTACAAGGACACCTGACACTGGCAGGCACTAAGGGCAATTTCTCTATTCTCACAACTGTCCATCTATATCTAATGATTATGTATTTATATATATAAAGGAGGTCTTGGTTTGATCACAAAAAGGCTGGCTTTGGAGGTAGAGTAAGTGGCTTTCTCCCTCTCTAAACCCAAGCATATTGGTAAATAAAACCTTAGAGACTCTGTCTCACATCAGAAAAGCCACCTGAGGTGAGACAGAAAATATATGAAATATATAGGGACGAATATTATCTCACTTTTATTTTAAATCTTAAATCTTACTTCTTTCTGCTTTTCTTACTCTCTTAACCTAAAAATCTTGTCTGCACACAGTTCTTTCTGATGGTTCAATATCTTCAGTTAATAGTATTCATTGGATTCTCCACTGTAAAAAAACAATTTCTCCTACCAGCACTCTCCATGGCATCCAGGAGGAAAATGGGGACCCCACCGGGAAAAAAAAAACAAAAACAAAAAGAAAGACCCTTGAGACAGAAAAAGAAGGAACCTGCTGTATGTCACTCAGTGATCACTTTTGAGGTATAGACCAATCAAGACAGTTGTAAGATAGTTTCATATCATATCTTTAACAAGAATTTCAGATGGACTTCCTCGTACGATGAAAATGGTTATATACGTTTATGGGGTGATTATATATATGTTTATAGTTACTTCATTAGGACTTAACCATTGTTTTAGTTTTACAGGACACCACAGAGATACCGTCGCCCATGGGCCAGCATGAAGCAACTTAATGAAAGGGGCCAATTATCATTTTGATACCATGGTTATAAATTAATCTTGGGTAGAGGATAGAATGATATTATAGATGTAGGAATTTCAAAAAAGAGAGAGAGAGAGAGAGAAAGAAAGAAAAGGGAATAGATAGGGGATCATTACACTTGCAAACAACTATTAACCAAAGGATGAATGAAAAATGAATCACCATGGTACAGATGTTTGTATATTGATACAAATGGGAAATTAATCTGTATGTTTGATTGGGATAATATATACTTTGATACAAAGTTGAATGTATAATTGCCTTATTTTGAATGTGTCTACCTCTGTTTAAAATACTTTGCACATTAATTTGTATTAAGTACATTGTCATTTCCATAATGCAATTTCTATCTCTAATTATTTATGCTAGTCATAACATTTGTTGTAATATATACACAAGCTGTTTTATATAACTCTGTTTTGATATATTTATATATATATATTGATATATAGTTAGGATATTGTTGTCATTTGATATGAAATGTGTATTTTGGTCAATATTCCTAAGGTTGTTATACTTGAAATTATTATTGAGGAGCTGTACACTCATTTTTGGAATGCCTATTCTTACAATGTTAGCTTCACTTTCTTGGTTGATTGAGATTGCAGATTAAAGCTACTCAGATTTGCCACCTAACAGTCAGGTTACTCAGGCTTTTCAGAAACATGTTAGAATATACCAGATAGATAGGCGTCTTCAACCACTTCATAGACCAAGAGAATATGGCATTCAAGATTTTATTATCTCGAATTTGGCCTTGAGAGACATGACAACTCCTGGCATCACCGTTCCTTTCTCAAGGTGGTGTTGAGCATCACAGACACCTTGCAAAGAGTTTGTCTTGTTTGGCGAATAATGGCCTGAGGGGCAAAGGACGGCACTTGCCCTGACTACTGTCAGCGTGCACACTGTCCAATATGGACGAGCAGGATGAAAGATAGAGACTGCTGAAGCCTACCGAGGCAGGATAAGACAGTCTTACCAAAAAATACCCTGCTTCTATGGAGACTTGTCAGGTATCATAGGCCAGTAGCCACAAGGATGGATGTTCCTGTTGTACAGAGAAGTGGTGGATGACTGTCCAGGTAGTTAACTATCGTTGTCTTCTCCTAAATTTTGGAAGTTACTTTATCATGCTTCCAACTTCAGGTATATATTTTCCTTCTCAGGTCTTGATGGTGTTGAAGACAGGATAGTTGAGGTTGTTACTACTTCACATCTCAGCAAAGACACTCAGGTGTTAGAACTTTATTGTTCGAGATAAACAGCCTTGAAGCAAACCCTGTGAATTTCCTCGTATCAACATTCTAGACATTAAATTGCACCTTGTATTTGTTATTTGTTATTTGTTAGCTGTAGTTTGATCTCACTTATGTTAGTACCTTTCTCTTCCCCAGACACCACCTTATGATGATCCCTATAGTATGTAGATTTATACTTAGTTTAGAACCTTCTTATTTAGACAAAGGGGGAGATGTAGCGGGAAATAAGAAACTACGCATGTAAACTGATTGTATCGAAGTGCTGGAGCTGAGCAGAGCGTGGTCAACTGGAAAGAGCATTGGAAGTAAAGGCCCTGGATGAGAGGAGGCTGAAGAGGAAGCCAGGCTCTCATACAGTTCCTAGACCTGTGGTGTGGTTAGGAAGGACTGGTCGATTGGAAACCCTCCTGCGGGCTGCTTCCACACCCTTTTTTCCCCTGAACAAAACCTTTTTCTGTAAGTGATTTTTAGATAATAAATATTACTTAATATATATCTCACGGTGGGTTATTTACCGTAATATGCTACATAATAATCAAGCCACAAAACATACAGAACAAAGAAAAAGTTTTAAAAGCTGCAAAAGAAAAGGGCCAACTTATCTATAAAGGCAGACACATCAGAATAACACCTGACTATTGAATGGAAATGATGAAAGCAAGAAGGGCTTGGTCAGAAGTTATGCATTCACTAAAAGACCATGGCTGCCAACCTAAAATACTATACCCACCAAAATTATCAACCACCATAGATGGAGTAAAGAAGATAATTCTTGATAAAGTCAAACTGAAACAATACCTATCTACCGATCCGGCCGTCCAGAAAGCTTTAGAGGGAAAACACCAACTAAGGATCCCAGATGCATCCATGTAACCACAAACAATCAATAATATCAGAGAAGAATAGCCCACAAAAAGGAAATACATACAAGCTACTACCAAATTAAGCAGAAAATATCAGTCAGTGGTCACTAATATCCCTTAATATCAATGGACTCAATTCACACATAGAAAGATACACACTAACAAGATGGATACAAAAACAGAAGCCATCCTTCTGCTACATACAAGAAACATGCCTGACCAACAAATACAGACACAGGTTCAGAGTAAAGGGTTAGAAAAGATTTTCCAATCAAATGTTCCTAAGAATCAAGCTGGGTTGCCATTCTAATATCTAACAAAGTAGACTTTAAGCTAAAAGCAATTAAAAGAGACCAAGTTGGTCATTACTTATTCATCACAGGAAAAACTGGTCAAGAGGAGATTTCAATCTTTAATATTTATGCCCCTAATATAAGGGCACCTACCTATGTAAAAGAAACACCACTAAAGCTCAAATCTGACATCAATTCTCACACCCTAATTGTGGGAGACTATAATACTCCACTTTCACTCCTGGATAGGTCAACCAGACAGAGGCTCAACAGAGAAATAAGGAGTCTAACAGAAGTAATGATGCAAATGGATTTAAAAGACATTTACAGAAGCTTCCAACCCAATGCAAAAGAATATACATATTTCTCAGCTCCTCATGGAACTTTCTCTAAAATTGACCACATAACTGGTCAAAAAGCAAATATCAACAGATCCATAAAAAATTGACATAATCCCTTGAATAATATCAGACCACCAGGGCCTACAGTTAGAGTTCAATAACATCAAAAATTACAGAAAGACTACCAACTCATGGAAACTAAACATCACTCAGCTGAACCACATCTGGGTCAAGGAAGATATTAATAAAAAAATCATAGTCTTCCTAGAATTTAACGAAAATGAATCCAACAACATGATCAAACTTGTGGGACACAATGAAAGCAGTCTTAAGAGGAAAATTCATAGCACTAGATGCCTATATGAAAAACCTAGAGAAATCCCACACTAGAGAACTAACAGCTCAGCTGAAAGCCTTAGAACAATTAGAAACAAACTCACCTAGAAGGAATAGACGTCAGGAAATAATCAAACTTAGTGCTGAAATCAATGCATGTGAAACAAAAAGAACAACACAAAGAATCAATGAATAAAAGAGTTGATTCTTTGAGAAAGTCAACAAGATAGATAAGCCCTTATCCAAACTAATCAAAAAGCAGAGAGAGAGAGAGTATCCAAATCAACAAAATCAGAAATGAAAAGGGGGACATAACAAAAGACCCCCAGAAAATGCAGAGAATTATCAGATAATACTTTAAAAATCTATATTCCACAAAAATGGAAAACCTAGAAGAAATGGACAGCTTTCTGGACATATACCATTTACCAAGATTAAATGAAAAACAGATTAATTACCTAAACAGACCTATAACCCTTAAGGAAATTGAAGCTGTCATTAAAAGCCTCCTCATCAAAATGCCCCAGGTCCAGATGGTTTCAGTGCAGAATTCTACCAGACATTCAAAGGAGAATTACTACCATTAGTCTTAAAACTATTTCACACAATAGAAACTGAAGGAATATTGCCAAATTACTTTTATTAGGCCATAATTACCCTAGTACCCAAGCCACTCAAAGACACAACAAGGAAGGAGAATTACAGATTAATTTCGCCCAAAAATATTGATGCTAAAATTCTCAACAAAATTTTGGGAAATCGTATACAACAATATATTTGCATTTCCAGCCTTGATAAGCCATGCTTATGATTATTATCCTCTGTATAGTTATTGTTAACTCTTTGGCATTTTTAACTTCTTTTTACTGTTTTTTTGATAAATACAAAATAAAGAAGGAAAAAAAAATAACATCCACCACATCCAAGTAGCCTTCATCCCAGAAATGCATTCAACATACAAAAAACCATAAACATCATCCATTATATGAACAAACTAAAGGAAAAAAATCACATGATCATATACTTAGATGCTCAAAAAGCCTTTGACAAAAATCCAACACTGCTTTATAATAAAATCTCTGTAGAGATCAGGAATACAGAAAAAAATATCTCAATATAATAAAGACAATTTACAGGAAGCCAACAGCCAACATCAAACTTAATGGAGAAAAACTCAAAGCAAAAGCAATCCCACTAAAATCAGGAACTAGACAAGGATGTCCTCTCTCCCCTTATCTATTCAATATAGTTCTCGAAGTTTTAACTAAAGCAGTAAAAGAAGGAAAGTAAATCATGGGGATACAAATTGAAAAAGAAGAAGTGAAGCTATCTCTATTTGCAAATGATATGATTGTATACATAAGTGACCCACAAAATTCTGTCAAGGAACTGCTACAGCTGATAAACACCTTCGGCAATGTAGCAGGAATCAAGATTAACTCAAAGTAATCAACAGACCTTTTATACACTAAGATAAAAGGGCCAAAAAAGAAATGGGGACACATCATCCTTTTTAATAGCTCCAAATAGCATTAAATACCTTGGAGTAACTATAACCAAAGAAGTAACAGGTCTATTTGACAAAAACTTTAAATCATTGAAGAAAGAAACTGAAGAGGATATCAGAAAATGGAAAGCTCTTCCATGTTCCTGGTTAGATAGGATTAACATAGTACAAATGGCAATTCTACCAAAGGCAATCTACACATTCAATGCACTGCCCATCAAAATCCCAACACAATATTTTACAGACCTTGAAAGAACAATACTCAACTTCATTTGGAATAACAGGAAAGCCAGGATTGCCTAAACAATTTTTCTCAACAAAAGAACCTCAAGAGGCATCACCATCCAGGACTTGAAGTTATACTACAAAGCTGCAGTAATAAAAACAGCCTGGTACTGGCATAACCACAGACTTGTGGATCAATGGAATCAAATTGAGGATCTCGGCATTAACCCAAAAACCTATGAACACCTGATATTTAACAAAGAGGCCCAAAATATTCAATGGAGAAAAGATAGTATTTTTAACAAATGGTGTTGGCATAGCTGGATGGAAGTGTGTAGAAAAATGCAAATAGATCCAAGCCTGTCACCTTGCACAAGACTCAAATCCAAGTGGATCAAAGATCTCAAGATAAACCCAGCCACTCTGAAGTTGGTAGAAAAGAAAGTGGGAAATACCCTTCTACGTATTGGCACAGATGACCACTTCCTAAATATAACACCAGTGTCACGGACATTAAGAGCAACAATCAATAAGTGGGATCTCCTGAAACTAAGAAGCTTCTGTAAATCCAAGGACACTGTCAATAGAACAAAATGACAGCCTACAGAATGGGAAAAGATTTTTACCATCCCTACAAGTGATAGAAGATTTATCTCTAAAATGTATAAAGAACTCAAGAATCTAGAGCACAAAACCTTGAATAACCCAATCAAAAACTGGGGTTCAAATCTAAAAGGGTAATTCTCAGCAGAAGAATTACAAATAGCTGAAAGGCACTTGAAAAAGTGTTCAACATCTTAGCCATCAGTGAAATGCAAATCAAAACAACTTTGAGATACCACCTGACACCTGTTCGATTGGCTAAGATAAAAGATACAGATGACAGCCTATGCTGGATAGGTTGCAGAGCAAGGGGAACACTCCTCCATTGTTGGTGGGAGTGTAAGCTTGTTCAGCCTTTCTGAAATGCAGTATGGTGGTTTCTTCGAAAACTGGGTATCAATCTCCCCTAGGATCCAGCAATACCACTTCTGGGTGTATACCCTAAAGACGCACAGTTGTACTCCAAAGCCATTAACTCTACTATGTTCATAGCAGCATTATTTGTAATAGCAAGACCTGGAAACAAGCTAGATGCCCCTCAACTGAAGAATGGATTAACAAACTGTGGTACGTCTATGCAATGTCATACTATTCAGCAGTAAGGAAAAAATTATATCCTAAAATTTGCGGGCAAATGGATGGATTTGGAGAATATCCTCCTGAGCGATGTATCTCAAACCCAGAAAGGTAAGCAGGGGATGTACTCACTCATTTGTGGACTCTAAACAAACAAATATAAAAGGAAACAGCAAAGCATGCCCAAGCTACAAACCACAACCACTGTACAGCTTGGGATCTGAAACACCTTGGACTGACTCCTTGGATCCCAGTCCCCCTAGAGGAACACCTGACTCAGTCTTGAGGTTGGGGGGAGAACTGAGCAACATTGGGACCTTGGGACCTCCTGCTCATGCTGTGGAGGAGATGGGGAGATGGGGAGAAGGGAGAGTGACCTGAGGGGGTGTTAGCGGAGTGGACCTTGAATAAGGATATACACGGATAGAGAAAGTGACTTTATTTATAACAATAATAATAAAAAACTTTGGCTCATGGAAACTTGACTTGCTCATTTGTTCCTGGGAAATGTCTATGAATCAATAATAAAATGTGAATGCTAGAGAGGTTATATAAATATTCAACCTCAGAGTTAATCAAACAAATGAACTTTAAAGCTTCATTTTTGTTTCTTTTCTTAATCTTTATTTTTCATTTAAAAAGTTTTTTCCATGCCTACCACTTCTCCTTCCCCTCCTTCCATTTACCTCTCAGCCTCTCCCTCACCCCATTCCCACATCCATTCCCCAGTAAAGCAAGGAATTCCAAGGTGAGTCAATTCTGTCTGGCATCTCCAGCTGAGGTAGGTCCAAGTTCCTTCCCCCTGTATCAAGGCTGAGTAAGGTGTTCTTCTGTAGGTAATGGGCTCTGAGATGTCAGTTTATACACCAGAAATAAACTCTGGTCCTACTGCAAGAGGCTTCACAAACTATCCAAGCCATTCAATTGTCATCTATATTGTGAGGATTTAGCTCTTTTCCATGAAGCCAACAGGCAACATCAAACTAAATGGAGAGAAACTCAAAGCAATCCCACTAAAATCAGAAACAAGACAAGGCTGTCCACTTTCTCCATATCTATTTAAAAGATTTCTCAAAGTTTTCACTAGGGCAATAAGAACAAAAACAGATCAGGGGAATAAAAACTGAAAAGGAAAAAGTCCAACTATCACTATATGCAGACAATATGATAGTATGCATAAGTGACTGCCAAAATTCTACCAGGGGAATTTCTCAGCTGATAAACACCATCATCAACGATGTAGCAGGATACAAGATTAACTTAAAAAATATCAATAGCCTTCCTATACACAAATAATAAAAGGACTGAAAAAGAAATCAGGGCAACACCACCCTGTACAATAACTTCAAATAACATCATATATCTTGAGGTGACTCTAACCAAAGAAGTGAAAAACCTGTATGACAAGAACTCTAAGTCACTCAAGATTTACACTGAAGAAGATATCAGAAAATGGAAAGATCTCCCATGATCTTGAATAGGTAGGATCGACATAGTAAAACTTCATTTTTATGATACTAAGACAAGTCCCTGTTTTGTCCAGTCTTTAAAGAAATCTTAAGTCTTTCTAGAAAGTAGAGCTAGAGATGTATTAAAGTTTTTAAAATAATACAGCCAATACACTTTTATAAGCCAGTTTTACTTTTAAAAGATTCTGAAATACTTCTCTATATAAAAATTTATCACTAGTATTTGTAGTAAAGAGTAAAACTAAATGAATCATAGTGATAGTTTGTAAATCACAGACCTCCTACATAACAAAATTATACAGATATTTAACTGTACTTAAAATTTATGTAATAGTGTACTAAATTTTATTATCTTATGATAAGAGAAAATCACAGGTTTTTATTATGTATAGATATGCATTTATAATAATATCTGTATGTATTAAAATGGTTTTAAGTTTATTATCTTTGAGTTTGTACAGATTTTCTATAATATATGTTCATTTTAATCAGAATACTAGTAGATTATAGGGCACATTGTTGCCATGAATAGAATGAACATTTTTATACTTTTTTTGCCATGGTTTAGGAAACATACAAATAGTATAGTAAAAAGAACCCCCAAGTCACAAGACAGCATTTGGGGTTTCTCTCAGTAATGAAAGCACATGTATGATTAGTCTGACTTCATGACTGAAATCAGATTAATTAGAAGAAAAAAATGCAATGCACAATAAAAACCAAACTAAAGCAAAAACAAAAATTCCTTAATGGAGCCAAATAAAAATGTGCCATAAACATTATCTAAAAAATAAGATACAGAAACAAATGCAAAATAATCCTGTCCAGATTGTGTTTGAAGGATGAAAAGCAAGCTGGAATCATCTGAGTCAAACCCAGTGCACTGGCTCTAAAGGCATCATCACGTCTGTATTTGAACACTGGGTCCCACAGTTGGGAAGGGTGCTAAAGCTTCAGGAAGCAGAGCCCTGCTGGAGGAAGAGTGTCACTGGGGCAGCCTTGGAAAGCTAGAGCCCAACCTAACTTCTTTCTTTGTTTCCTGTGTGGGGATAAAATGTGGTTTGCCAAGCTTCTGCTTCTTGTTGCCATCACATGATATTCCTGCCACAGAGGATTCTATCCCTCTGCTTCTGTGGATCACAATAAATTCTTATACTCTTAAGTTGAATTTGAACTTATTATTGTATCTATGACACAGAAAAGTAATTAATACACACTGAATTGTAAGATGACATAAAAGAACATTTAGGAGAAGGAAAATAAAGCATTGGGAAGAAAGCATTGATGTCTGAAGCTTGTTTTATTGTTGACATCTTACAGTATTATTTGGGAAAACAAACCCTAACCATGGTAAAGTTCCAAATGCATGGGATAAGCTGTCAGAGTATCCCAAATGTCAAGATGAATCACTTTCTTAGTGAAAATTCATTGTTCAACATAATCAGTGGGCTTCACTGTGACATTTCAAAGTTCCAGAATGTGAACACTGCAGAGCACACTTCTCCAACACCTTTTATCTTTCATTTTTAAGATTCTCTCTGTTAATGCCTTTCCCTTTGGGAAAGAATGAAATGTGTATATTGACAGCCTCTCTAAACAAATAATTCTTTGGGAAAAATTCCCTACCACCATAGAACTAGAAATTCCATTGTGCCCTCTTAATTACACCAACAACGTAAGTTAGGGATTTACAGGTTATAACTGATTCCAAAGATGAAACATCTATAGTCAGATTCAGAGCCTCTGACCATTACAGTAAAGAGTTCACTTATATACAGAGACTCAGAATGATAAGATATGTTGGGAAAAGAGTAAGACATAAGGACCTTCCTTTATGGGAGCCTAATGAGGGGAAGAGGCCTATATAGTAAGACTAAGAAATTGTCTTATGGTGTCTTCTCCCCAGAAGCAGCAATTTTCCCAAAGTCAGGCATTTAGATAAGAGTCTCTATTCCCTGGAAGGGTTGAGGAAAGTTTCTGCTTGATAAAGCAATCATTCTTATCTCTGGCAAGAGGAATTTGTGACCATTTCATTAATATGACTGGTGTCTATTGTCAAAGTCAAGGCTAGGTTCCTCAATTTCTGATCTCAAGCCACACTCCAGCTTACATGCTCTTTGTTTGACCCTGTTTAATCCTGTGTGCAACTACACAGTACAAAAAGTGTCACTTCTTTTTAACAAAATGCTGCTGGCAGCCATCCTGATTCACCTACAGATAGTGTTCATCTCCTCTTCCTCACCACCAACTCCACACATCCTCTTTTGAACCATCTGCCAAAGTAGGTCTCCAGTCAGCATCTCTTCCTCCCTCCCTCTCTCCTTCCCTTCCTCCATCACCCCTTCTCTCTCTCTCTCTCTCTCTCTCTCTCTCTCTCTCTCTCTCTCTCTCTCCCACAAATGATACTCAGAGCCAAATATCGGGGGAAGGCTGAAATATCAGAGAGATCTCACCCAGCTGTCTTGTAACTTCTTCAACCTCACTCCTAGTCACTTCTCCCAGTGGCTTCTGTCTTCTCTGGGTTTCTACAAACCCTTATATACTCATCCAGGTTAAGATTAAAGGCACTTAGCCTTGAACTCACAGAAACAGAAGAAGTTCTATCTCTGGAGTTGTGGGATCAAGGGTGGAGGTCACCACTTCTAGCTTCCATTGTGCTGGGATTAAAGGTGTGTGTGACTGACTCAGCTGCTTATTTTTGTATTCAAGGTTTAAGAATTTCCTCAACTGTCTGCCTAGGATTTGACTGGGTGATCACTTCCCAATATTCAGGTTTTATTAAATGTGTAATATATATCCACATATCCCTTTTTGTGTCAAAAATAAAAAAGAAAGTTATAACTAATGTAGGAAAGACCATATACAATAGGTACAATAATTATATACAATAATATACAAATAATAATTACATAAAGATTGTCCAGTTCATTAACAATTGACAGATTCAAAGGAAGTATTTCATTATTTATCCTATTTTGGTGAGTCCAAAGGATTGTACCTAATCTACTTTGTATCTAACTTGTATTACTAACTAAAAACTATATTTTGATATCTCTTAAACTTTAACTTTTCTTTTCTAAAACTGTCACTAGATAACTATAACTATTAACTATCTCATCTTCAAATTCCTCAGAGACCCAAGAAGGAAATAATATTAAGCAAATAGCAACTTCCAAAAATGTAAAAAATGAAAGAGCTGGCTGCCTAGACAGTCACCCATAGTTTTTCTGTGTTGTTGAAGTGTCCATCTTTGGACTATGAGCCTAGCATGTCTGACAGACTTCTCTGGGAAGCAGGATATTCACAAAGTCCTTTCTACTTTGTTTTGGCAAGGTTTGGGAATTTCTTGTGTGTTTCTCCTGTTTTTCCATTTTGAATATTATATTGCCAGCAAAGTAAGAGTACTTTCTTGTCCAGTGGCTTACTTTTGTCACTAAGAAGGTCAACTCATATGGAAGAATTTCTTTGATGTCCATAATCCTCCCTGAAGTGAATTGGTGCTACCAGGTGCAGATGTCCCATTGTCAAAAAAATAATAACCTATGTTTTTGAAATTTCTTAACTGCCATGTTCTGTGGATCTCTGAAGTGCTTGAAGAAGACCTGTCCATCTAAAATATATCAGATCTTGAAAACATATCTAATATGACTGTAAGTTTGATTTTAATGCCTAAATACTAACTTGAATTTCTTTATATCCTAATTAATTGGTAATAATAACTTCCTTGGACTAGCAATTATATAATACCTTGAACAAACAGGAATATATGTATAGTGAAAAAATTAATTTCAACCTTATATCAATATATACAATTTGTAAACAATATACAAAAAAATCAAATCCTGAAGAGAGCAAACTTAGTTCAAGAAATGTCATTTTGTATTCTAGTAGCCATAGAGATAAAAATAGAGTTCAGTTCCACATTTCTGGCAGAAACTTGCTCAATGCTAGGAGAGAATGAGCTGGACACCTGGATGATCCAGGTGGGGTCCAGGACTAAAAGGAGTCTTCCATTTTAGAGAATTATGCAGAACTAAAGCAGACAGAGCCCTAAGAAAGATTATCTCACCCAGTTCCCAGAGACCATAGCTAAAAACTGCTGTTCACAGAAGGGCAGCATGACCTAAGTTCCAACTGCATAATCCATACCACCCTTTAAAAGTGTCTGTTAAGCTCCCCTCTGGAGCCCCTCCTGGTCTTGCTGTGGCAAGAGCTGGAGTGGGTTCCCTACCATGGCTTGTATTTACATCAATAAAACTTGCTATTGCATTCTGCTACATCTTTGTCTCTGGTGGTTTCTCCAGGGTTGCAACTTTGGGCACAACAATCCAATGTAAAATATTCAGAGCTAGTAATTTTTTAAAAGTAGATTCAAAAATATATAATTATATCCTATTATATTTATATGCCTTTTCTTTTCTTTTTCTTTTTTTTAACAAGAACTCTAATTTCTCTTGTGTAGCTTTTCTCTAACCATAACCAATAACAATTTTTAACCAATTACTCTAAACAATAATCATCTATAACCCATTAAAAGACCAAAACCACCCACCCTACCTCTTAGGAATGTGGGAATAATGTTTTTAAATTTACTTCCTGCTGTCTGGGGGTGGGCAGTGGCATCTTTAGGGGATCCTGAAATGTGTGGCTATATAATTTGTTATCTAGTCTCTGCATAGTACAAAAAATGCATGGCTTGTCTCAGGTCCTGGCTAGAATAGTCTGTGAAGCTGGCTCATCTCAGCTAGCCACTTTGAAAATGTCCTGAGCAGTTTGTAGTCCAAATCTAATCTTTGGCTGGTGTTTGTCAGCCTCGTGCCTTTGTAATAATCCATGTGATATCCTCGTTGTGGTGCCCCATCTTCCTTTTGAATATTTCCAGTTCACAGTTAGAAATTGTCGTGGATCACTGCAGAAAACTGATAAAAGACTAAAAATTAACACAATATACAGAAAACTAAATGCATACATTTTTATTCATAATAAGATTAGTGACAATAGAACTGTCCCTTCTTTTTAGTTTTTCTTCTGTCCCATATCAGGTGGCTCTTCTGATATGATACACAGATTTTGCTTTTTTCTTTTAACAAGTAAGTATGATTGGGTTTAGAGAAGGAGAGAGCCACACTCCAACTCCAAAGCCAGCCTTAATTTATAATTTAATTGGGACTTCAATTTATCCTGTAATTAAAGACAGAGGTTAAGAAGAAAGATTTTACCACATAGGGTATATTGGTAGCAATAGATGTGATATTCTTCTGCTTCTGAATTTTTCTAAATAGCTTCCCTTTTGTTGTATGTATCTAGATGTCCAAGGTCTTTTATCTTCCTGAAGATTGGTATTTGTGACTTTCTGTAAAGATACAAAGAAAAACCTGCCCCAACCCTTTGTCTTTTCTTACAACTTGTAAGAATTGTAGTATGGGTAGATGAGCCATCAATTTTTATTTTCATGAAGTTTCTCGGATTCCAATTGAGTTTTTATTAATTTTGATAGTACCTAAAACTTTTCTTCATCTGTGGAAACAAAAGCAAAACCTCTTTCCCAACATAGCACATAGCCTTGCTTCCATTCTGAGGTCAGTACATCTTTGAAATAGACGGGTGATTTAGCTCATCCATTTTTTTCTATAGTCCAATGCCTTTCAGCAGCTGTTGTTCCTTTCTCATTAGCATTGAGAAAATTCAAAGTTAATATAGCATTATGTAGTCTATTTCTAGGGGTCTTTGTTACTCCTTTCTGTTTATTTAGCATCTCTTTTAGAGTTCGATTTGAACTATGACTGCTTGCCTTGTAAGATTATGTGGTATTTCTGTAATACACTTTATATTATAATAAGCAAAAAATCATTTCATTTTACTAGAGGCATATGCTGGAGAATTGTCTGCCTTAATCTCTACATGTATTCCTATGATGGCCTCAACTTCTAGCAAGTGTGTGATTACAGAATTGGCCTTTTCTGAAGTCAAAGCAGTTGCCCATTGGAATCCTGAAAACATATCTATTGTATAATGTACATATCTTAATTTTCCAGATTCTGTAAAATGAAATACATCCTTCTGTCAGATTTCATTTCTGTGTATACCTCTAGGGTTACTACCTGCTGGTAATGAAGTTTGATTATAGAAGGAACAGGTGGGACATCTTTTTACAATTTCTTTGGTTTGTTGCCAAGTGATGAAAAATTCTTTCTTTAATCCTGTACTATTAACATGATTTTTTTATGAAACTTCAGCCTCTAGCACATTTACTATTAATAATTTATCAATTTCATCATTATCTTGTGCTAAAGGACATGACAGACCTGTATGAAATCCTATGTGTGTTATATAGAAGAAATGATCCCTATTCCTGATTATGTCTTGTTGTAACCAATTAAATAATGAAGTTAATTCTGACTCATCATTAATAAAATCAGAAGTTTCAATATGTAAAGCAACTCTTTCTGCATACTGAGAGTCAGTGACTATGTTGAGAGCTTGGGTAAAACCCATTAACACCATCACAATAGCATATAATTCTGACTTTTGAACAGAATTATAAGGGCTTTGAACCACTTTACTTATATTTTCTGATTTGTAACCTGCCTTTCCTGACTTATTTGCATCAGTATAAAATGTGGGGGCTCTAGTAATTGGTTTATTTTGTACAACATGAGGAAGAATCCAGGTAGTTTTCTTTAAAAATTCAATGTTTTTTCTATGAGATATTTTGTTGTTAATATCTCCCAAAAAAGGCTCTTTGTCAAGGATAACTTTCTACCCATAATTGGTCAATTTCTTCATTAGTTAAAGGTACAACAATTTCTGCTGGGTCCATTTCTGTTAATTGAAGTCTTAATTTCCCTTTAAAAATCAATTCAGAAATCTTTTCCACGTATGTATTTTTAATTTTCTACTCGGTTTATGTTGTAGAAATATCTATTCCAATACAGCATTTTCCCTTTGCATTAAAATTCCCATAGGAGAATGCTTAGAGGGTAAGATAACTATGATGCAATTAAGGTCTGGATCCACATGATCCACATGTGTAAAATGTAATTTATTTTCTACTAAAACCAATTGTCTCTCAGCTTCAGGTGACAATTCTCTTAGACTATTTAAGTCCTTGCTATCATTTAAGATTTTAAACAAATTATCTAGTTTATCATTTTTTATTCCAATAATGGGTCAAAAATTGACAATGTCTCCTAGTAATCTCTAAAAATCATTTAAAGTCTTTAATCTGTCTCTCCTCTCCTTATTTGTACTTTCTGGGGTCTAATTTTTTGAAGGTCTATTTTATAGCCTAAGTAATTAATGGAATCACCCCTTTGTATTCTTTCAGGGGTGATTTGCAATCCCCACACAGGCAAATTTTATTCCACTTCCTCAAACATTTTTTTCTAGAGTATCAGTGTTTGAATTTGTCAATAGGATATCATCCATATAATGGTATATTATGGATTTTGGGAATTTGTTGTGATTTTTTTCTATTGGCTTTTGTACAAAGTGCTGACATAACATAGAGCTATTCAGCATTCCTTCACTGATACCTCTTTACAGACTGAGAATTATTATAAGGGGGCACTGTAATGGCGAATTTTTCTTTATCTTGTTCTTTTAAGGGCACTGTGAAAAAAAGTCTTTTAAATCAATAACTATGATGGGCCATTATTTTGGTAAAAGAGAAGGAAAGGAAATTCAGACTGTAGAGAACCCATCCATTGGCTGGATCACCTTGTTTATTGCCCTTAAATCTGCCATCAACCTCCACTTTCCAGATTTCTTTTTAATAACAAATACTGGAGAGTTCCAAGGGCTTGTTGATTCTCCTATATGTTGAGAATTTAACTGCTCCTGCACCAGCTGCTCTAAGACCTTCAATTTCTCTTTTGTTAATGGCCATTGATTAATCCATATAGACTTATCTGTTAGTGAATTTAAAGGTAGCACTGTGAGTGTCTTTGAAAGATCAACCACTGTTGTACCTGTTTCTGTACAACTTGGATAGCTTGTGATTGTTTTTCATAATACCTTCTAATATTTCTTCCAGAAATATGTGTTAGTATATGATTCATTTCTTTGTTTGGAGGAATGTTAATCTGTGTGTTCCATTGTTGTAATAAATCTTGTCCCTATAAATTTGTAGCAATTTTAGCCACATATGGCTTTAATATTCCTCTCTGTCCTTCTGGTCCAATACACTCAAGCCATTCTGAAGCTTGTTTTACTTGGGACAAAAACCCAATCCCCATAAATTGAGGGGCCAACTTGGATGCCATGACTCTAGTGAAATTATTGATACATCTACCACTGTATCCAATAAACCTTCAATAATACCATCATTTATTTGTACTTTTAGTTTTGGTCTTTGTTCATTAATAGACATTTGCCAGAATATTTTTTTTATAATTTTTCCTGAGTTTTTTCTTTTTCTATAGATTCTCTATCATTTAGTATAGTATTTTTTTTTTAAAATAGGTTTTAACTTCTTTAATTGTTCCAGGAAGGTGTATCCTACACAATAGCAGGGTAAAATTACACTGGATTGGATATAGGGGCTTTTGAAAGCCCCCTTGGGTGTTCCCAGAAGACAGAAGGTTACCTTATCTGTCTCTTGTTGATCAACATTCATTAGTCCTGTGTCTACCTTTTTCACACCTCCAGTATATTCCAGAAGGGAGGGGTCTTCTCTCATGATTATTCCTTACAAAGTCACTGTTTCTGGCAACACCTCAATTCCAATTTCTTTTTATCTGACCTTGCCTTCCCCAATTATAGCATTTAATATTTTGCCTTTTTCTTATACCTCTAGAAATGATCTCTCCTACCCAATTATCATCATCTTTATAAGAATCTACATTAATTGTTTTATGAATCCAATCCTCTACATTGTGTATTAGAGTTCTCAAATGCCAGGGATTCAATTATTATTTGCATTGATTCTGAATTCAGCACTAGCCTATTTACTGCTGCAGATAATCTCTGCAATAAGTCTGTAAAAATTTCCTTTGGGTTTTGTATTATTTTTGTGAATGATTTGGGTTTATTCCCTACTTCTTCTATCTCATCCCATGCATTTAGTGCTGCCATGCAGCATAAATCAAGAATGTGTGAATTGCATAGGGATTACCTTTCAATATCAGAATATTCTCCTTCCTCAAGAAGTTCATCTTGGGAGACTTCTATGCCCCTGGCTCTGCTTCTTTGTTCTATTATTTTAGCCTCCTCCTTCCATCATGTTTTCCACTGCAAAATAGCAGTAACCATATCTAACCAGTCCTTAGGGGTGATCTGCTGACAACAAAACCAGAAATTCAACATTTGTTTTACAAATGGTGAATGCATCCCATATGTCACAATCACATCTTTAACCCTTTGTAGTTCTAGCATATGTACTGGAGCCCAATTAACTTCTCTAGTATCTCTATCCTCTTTTGATTTTTTTTAATGGTTACTGTTTATATTTGTGTTGGCTGTCTAATAAACTTAGGCTGTTTTTCTGTAGCTTTAGATGATCTTGCTGAGATCTGTTTTTATACTTCTCTGTGTTTTAATATCTTTGAGCTCCTTTTTAATAGACTTTTTAAAAGACTTCTTTTGTAGCATTCACATTAATTGACTTCTTTAATGATAAAACAGAAGTCAAATAACAAAAAATATTCATAATAAACATTATGAGGATAATTCCATCTATTTTATTTATCTTTTCCTTTACTGGTTCTAATATCAAATCATCTAGAGAAGATCACAAAAAGACCAAGCATTGCCTTAAACAAATTCCACTTTTTAAAAAAATCTGTTGTACTCACCAATTTAGTTGTCAGAGTCAGTTCAAATGGTTGTGAAGTGGGACAGCTACCTAATGTGATAGCAGCCCAAGGAGGGGCTCAGAAAGAGAAAGAAACTGCAACCCACCAGTAGAAAGAGGCTACTGTCCGAAAAAACTTACCTAGACTAAAGTAAAATGGAAATATGTGTGTCCAGGTCTGCCTGAAACTGGAGGCTAGCTCAACAGCCTAACCAACCAATAATTACTCTTCTGGTCATGTGTTGTTCTGGCCAGTAAGTGGCTTTTTTTTTAGGGGGAGTGGAAATTTGTGCCTCACATTGGGCACCAAATGTAGTATCACAAATGAGATTCAGAGTCAAATATCGGGGGAAGGCTGAAATATCAGAGAGAAGAAGCACCACAGTCAGTTCTCACACAGATGCCTTGTAACTTCCTCAACCTCACTCCTAGTCACTTCTGCCAGTCACTTCTCCCAGTGGCTTCTGTTTTCTCTAGGTTTCTACAAGCCCTTATATACCATCCAGGTTAGGATTAAAGGCATGTAGCCTTGAACTTACAGAAACAGAAGTTCTGTTTCTGGAGTTGTGGGTTCAAGGGTGGAGGTCACCACTCCCTGGCTTTCCCTATGCTGGGATTAAAGGTGTGTGCAACTGACTCAACTGTTTATTTTTGTATTCAAGGTTTAAGAATTTCCTGAACTGTCTGCCTAGGATTTGACTGGGTGACTCTCTTCCTAATATTCAGGTTTTATTAAATGTGTAATATATACCCTCTCTCTCTCTTCTCTCTCTCTCTCTCTCTCTCTCTCTCTCTCTCTCTCTCTTTCTCTCTCTCTCTCTCTCTGATGTATAGAGTGGGACATAAATGCCATGGCACACTTCTTGAGGTCAGAGGGTGACTGAGGTAGTCGGTTTTCTCTCTCCTTCTTTATGTGGGTGCCATGAATTAAACTCATGTGCTAGGCATGCATAACCAACACCTTGTCCAATGATCCATGTTGCTGGAAAGTTATTTGTTTTCTTGACTGCAACCATCCTGAATGAGGTGAAGTTGCATCTCAGTATAGTTTTAATATATCCCTTGTGTCAGGAATTTTTTCGTATATTTATTGACAACTTGTTCTTCTTTGAAAACTGTTTATCCAACTAAAATAAGATCTGACCATATGACTTGTTTCATCCAGTGGAATATGAACAGTGATATAAAAAACATTCTTGCTGAAGTTGTAAGAGCCATCAGTGATCTTAGTAAAACATACTTTCCTATTGCACTAAAGCAATATGCTCAGAGGTATCTAGTCCTTTTCTCTGGCTCACTCACTTTTAAGGTCTCTTTTTTTTCCTCCTCTTCTTAATGCTTAAAAATTAAAGCTGTATTATTTTAAAAAATGCAAATAAAGTAAGCATCACATAGCAGAATTAACAAGAGCACTGATCTACGTATCTTTATACAGTTATAGTAGTCAATCTAAAGTTGTAGACCTTCACATTCAATTGTACCCATTTACTATGAAGTCTGTTTTACATTCTTATCCACCACCAAAACTAAAAACTTAATTATAGAATTTGGCCTTTTATATAATTTAATGATATATCAATTAATTTTTATCAGTGTCTCTATGCTATCATTTCTAATGGTAAAACACTCACTACATATTTTAACAAACTTACCATATCATCCTCAGGACTGTGATCAGCCCCTTTCCCTTTATCCTCCCTCCTTCCCTTCAGGACATCAGCATCAACAGCATCATATGTTTCAGGCATGAGAAAACTGATGAGGCTGTGATGGTCAAACACAAAATGTGATGGCCCATGGGCCTTCCTTGTGAGTATTGAGAGAGAAATCATCCACTTATTCCCATAATACAGTATTGCCAATGTGATAATACACATGAGGGAGAGGCCTATGCGCCTATGTTAATACAACAGAAGATAGTTTGTGCACATTCCTGCACTGTAATCATAAGTAATACTTGTACAGAAAGAGCAATAAAAGTGCAATTTAATAGAAATGTCACATGTGACTAGTAGAAGAAGGGAAGTAGGAGTAAAATCATTATTTGAGCCAAATAATAAAAATAAACTAGTATAGCATACTACAGAAAATGGAACATGTTCTAGACAAGAGGGCTTATGAGTATGTGAAGAAGATAGTCCCTTTCCTTTTCTAAAATTAATGTCAATGGGACAATTAACTGATGATACTTTTACTTAAAATGAGAAAGAACATGTGTCTTTGTTAATATTGATAATGGCTAAAGAAGAGAAGTCATGAGTGCATGTCACCTACTCTCAGAAGCCATTGAGTATGTACATCAGAGCTGATTGATGTTGGAACCATGAACATAATTTTTTAAACTCAATCAATGCCTTTATTTTTTGACACTTTTTATTTAAAAGATATTTTTGCATCCTAGTAACAGTTCCCCTTTCCTTCCCTCCTCCCACTCAAACCTCAGCTTACCCCCAATAAATCTTCAAAGAGAATAAGACCTCCCATGCAGGATAAACAAGGCCCCTCAATCAAGGCTGGGCAAGGTATCCCTCCTTAGAGAATAGATTCCAAAAAGCCAATTCATACAGTAGGGATAAATCATGGTCCCACTGCCAGAGGCTCCACCAACTGCTCAAGCCACCCAGCTGTCATCCATAGACAGATTTTAAAAATGCTTTGATTATGGAGACATCTTTGCTGAAATATTGAACATGGGAGTGGATATAGAAAGTGGCATAAAGAAGATTCTGGTTCCTAAGACAAGAAAGCAAGGGTAGTAATTATAGTGAAGAGCTGAGGATGGCTGGAAGAATGAGGGGTTGACCACACATATTTTAAACTGAAAGTTATTCTTAACTTCTCAATAATATATCAAAGCTACTTTTGCAAACAGTGTCTTGGATAATTACAGAGTAACATTTGTAATGGTCTTAAGTTAAACTAAAATTAGATATGAAAACTCTTATATCAGAAACTCATGCTGGTGAGATTTATGAGATATTGTACATTAGGGCTGCTATATAAATAGTAGTGAAATTTGAATACCTTTCTCCAATATCCTCTGTGAGGCCGTCGATTTCAGCTTGGAGTCTTTTGTTTTCTTCTGCCAGTGACATATACTTGGTTGAAATATCTGTGAAGTCTCTCGAAACATCAGAAAGCTCAGTGTCCCATGTTTTTTTCTTGATTAAAAAGAATAAAAGAGCTATTTATAAATGTTTGGTAATTGAAAATTAAGTTTTATATCTTAGTAAACTTAGCTTAATCACTTGAGTTAATAATTAGGTTCAGTGTGCAGTCCTCTGTGGGGACAGGGGATCCACTTACTGAGGAATAATAACGATTAAGTGCTTCCTTATACTGATTTTCCAAATTTCTTTGCTTCCAAGAATATTGATCAAATTGTTTCTTCAAGTCATCTACCTAAAAATGCACAGGAAATAAGTAAAATGAGATTTCCTTCATCTTTATAAGTAAAAAAAGAGATTGCATTTTACTTTATAGTTTCCTTAATGAACATTGACTGACATAGTATAACATAATGCCACATGCTTATGCCATTTTGAAATCTAATATAGGATTCTGATAAAACATAGCAAATCAGATATAAATCAAGTCTAGTGTTTTTAATATTCAGATGAATAATCATGACAAGATGGAATGTGTTTTAGTTACAGGAAAATGGAAAAATACCAAGAAAATTTGAATCATAATTCATTACATTGACAAGCAAAAGGAGAAAAATAGTATACATTTCCATACTTTACAAAATAGTCATTTGATTAATTCACTGTTTAGTTCTCCTTGTTTTACATTTTCCATAAAGATTTTGAAACTAGTAAACTTAAAAATATATAAGGGCAGACATTTCAGCAAATATTTTTAATGTTGAATTCATAGCTGTACACCAATTATATGACTGAAAAGTAGCTCTAGCAAATGACCCAAGTTCAGTTTCTGGCACCTGGAACCAGGAGCTCACAACCTCCTCTAATTCCAGTCTTGGAGGATCCTATGCTGTCTTCTGCCCTCCAGGATGCCAGTATAAATAACCAATCAATAACAGCCAGACTGATGTCTCCACGAGAACCCAGAAACCCCACCACAGCAGGCCCTAGGAAATACAACATAGCTCAGGCCCAAAACAAATACTTAATAATAGACCTTATGAATATGATAGTGGTTCTCAATCTTCCTAATGCTCCTTTTATATAGTTCATCATGTTGATGTGACATCAACCATAAAATTATTTATGTTGCTATCTTACAACTGTGATTTTGTTACTGTTATAAATTGTAATACAAATATCTGTTTTCCAATAGTTCAGGGAAACAGCTGAGAAAGATTGCTCACTTCTCCATACCTACTCAATATAGTATTTGAAGTCTTAGATGGAGCAAAGAAAGTCAAAAGTATGCAAATTAAAAGGAAAAAGTCAATGCATCTTTACTTGCAGATGATATGATAGGATACATAAGCTAACCTAAAGATTACACCAGGAAACACCTATAGCTGATAAATACTTTATCTAAAATAGTTAGATATATAATTAATTTACAAAAATCTATAGCCTTTCTATACAAATTGACAAATAGACTGAGAAAGAAATCAGGAAATAATACCTTTCATATTAGCCTCAAATAATATAAAATACTTTGGAGTAGCCCTAACCAAACAAGTGATAGATTTGTATGATTACTTTTAAGGCAGTGAAGAAAAAAATTGAAGATATCAGAAGATATGAAAATGCCTGGTGAGTCACAAGATAAAGCTGGTAATAATGGCCATCCTACCAAAAGTAATCTACAGATTTAATGCAATTCCCATCAAAGTTCCAACACAATTTCTCACAGATGTTGAATGAACAATTTTCAGCCTCATATAGAAACATAAAAATTCAGGATTTCTAAAACCTAAATGATAAAAGAAAAAAAAACAGTGAAGGGTACCACTATTTCAGATTTCAAGTGGTATTACAGAGCTAGGAATAAAGCAGGCATGGTATTGGCATTCCCACTAAAAAAAAAGCCATGTTTATCAATGTAGTCAAAATGAAGATCCATATATAAATACAAATTCTATGCAAAACACCCAATTTTTTGATAAATCACTGGAGAATGACAATATCTTCAACAAATGATACTGGTCAAACTGAATGTTGGCATGTTTAAGAATGCAAATAGATCCATATCTATCATTCTGCACAAAACATCTCCATTTGAATCAAAGACTCTCAAAATGATACATAGCAACAGAAGAGAAAAGTGAGGGGTGGCCTTAAACTCATTGGCAGAGAAAAAGACTTTGTGACCAGAACACTGATCCTGCAGGCACTAGATCAATGACTAATAAATGGGAGCTCTTGAAACTGAAAAGCTTTTGGAAGGCAAAGAGCACTGTGGACAAAGTGGCAGGTCACAGAATAGAAAAAGGCTTTTGTTTGTGTGTTTGTTTTAACCAACTACACAGACAGAGGGCTAATACCTGAAATATAGAAAGAACTAAAAGGTAATTTGATATTAAGAAAGTAACTAACTAATTTCTAAAAGAATGAAGTATAGACCTAAACCAGTAGTTACCAATAGTGCAGATTTGAATGTCTGAGAGACACTTAAAGGAATGTTTAACATTCTTAGTTATCAGAAAAACACCTTTGACATTTCATTATACACCCATCATAATTGCTAAGGTCAATAAAAGAAATGACAGCTCATGATGGTGAGGATGTGGAATAAGATAAACACTTACCCTCCTGCAGAAGATGGGAACAAATATAGAGATCAACAGTCAGATATTATGCAAGGGCAAGAGACCTTAGAACACTTAGTTCTAGATAAAATTTCTCCACCAATGTCCCCTGTAGAATGAGTTTTCTAAAGGCCCTGCAGACTGGTGGTCCAGACCCACAGACCTGCACTCCCAGACCACCTAGCCACACAGTCTAGACCTGCTCTCTGCTGCTTAGCACCCCCCTAAATGACTCAAATGCTTATATTATTTACATGCTGTATGGTCTGTGGCTCAGTCATGTTGCTAGCCAGCTCTTTCATCTTAATTCAATCCATTTTCATTAATCTGTCCTGCCAGTGGCCCGTGGCTCATCTACTTCTTTACATATTGCTTCTTGGCGACTGTATCTCTGTATGACTCTCCCCTCCTTCCTGTTGTAGAAAGGTTTTTTTTGACTTGTTTTGGGTCTGGGAGGTTTGTGTTTGGAGTTTGTAACTTGACTTGTGGCGGCGGCTTTTGGACTTTAAAGAAATGAAATTATATGTTTATATTTTTCATATTGTTTGGCTTATATTTTAAGTATATTATTAGTTTTTTAATTTAATTTATTTTTTAATTTATTATGTGGCTCTTAGCCCGTGGCTGGTTGGTATTTTTATATGTTTGTTTTTTTTGGGGGGGGGTTCGATGGAGAGTAAATTAACTTTATTTTTTTTTTTATTTGGCTGTCTCTGATTCTCTACCCATTTTTACTGTGTCTTGTATGGGCCAAACAGTTTTTTAATTATATCATATAGAAAACATTTTACCACACCTTTCCCTATCTATGCTTCAATTTCTCCATCTACTTCTAAGATGCCTGACATAGGCCAAAACAGTCCTTTATTCACAGCATGAGGACATCCCATCCACATCAGTCGGCACTCCCCAGAGTTCAGGAAACCCTAGAGAAGAGGAGACAGAAAGAGCCTAAGAGCCGAAGGGGATGGAGGACACTAAAAAAGGCCATCTAAACCAACAGGATAAGGAGCACATAGGAACTCTTATAGACAGAGCCAGCATGCACACAGCCTGCAAGAGTCTGCATAGCTGGGGTCCCAGAGCCTAAAGGAGGAGTAGATTCAGGCCTGCTAATTGCCCAGCAGTAAGTGACCAACAGTAAACAAACTCATGCGCATCTTTAAAGGTTCCTTGCCTAATGATATCCTATCAGAAATTTTCTTTTTTAAAACTTTTATATTATTAATTAATTAATTAATTTTTGTTTATTAAAATACAAGTGCTTTGCATATATCTTAAAGCTTCTAGTTAGTGATCTTGGAATTCTTGAGTATGCACATGAGTTGGTTTCTATTTCTTCTTTTTAATACTTCTTTTAATATGAATAAAGTCATATTTTTTATCCATGTACCCCTTTGTTCAAACTCCCTTCCCCCTCCTGACCCTCCCTGAGTTTCTATTTCTTATACCTTCTTTTGGGCTCTTTAACTTCTGTTTGTTTTATACAATTTCAATGTGTCGGGTTTGTTAATCTTCATGAATCATATATTAATTATACAAATAATATCCATAAATAAAATATTTAAAACAAAATATATTGGTTTTTTCAATCTTTTTATTATGAATAAAGTCTCACTTTTTATCCATAAATGCCTTTGTTCAAACTCCCTTCCCCTTCCTGTCCCTCCCAGTCACTATCTCTTCTCCCCATCTCTTTATTTCCTCCCCAGCCATACCACCTTGAATGCATCCCATCTCAGCAGGATTTTTTTAAATCTCATATTTTAAATGACTATTATTCCTTAGAAGCTTATTTATTTTCTAATGAGAGACATAGGAGGGGAAACCATAATCAGAATATACTTTGTAAGAAAAATGTTTATTTTCATTAAATGGAAAAAGATTAAAGAAAAAGAAAAACATAAATTTGAGTATAAAGTTGGATTATCTATTACATGTTTTATGAAAGGCTAGTTAATAAAAATTTTAGAATGACTCCAAGTATTGATATGATGTCATTGACAGTTAATAGGTAATGCATCCTCAAACTCAGCTTAGATGATTTGATTGCATAGAAATGGCATGTCTCTTCTAAGGAACAGATGTCTGGATAGAAAGATAAAATCAATTATTTTATCTGTAGTAGTGATAAACTGCTTTTAAAATATACTAGCAAAGGTTAAACTCCTCCATTGCTGATGGGAATTCAAATGTGTACAGCTACTTGGAAAATCAATATTGCAGTTTCTCAGATAATTGGGAATTGACTTACCTTATGACCTAGCTATACCACTCCTGGGCATATACCCAAATGATGTTCTATCTTACCACAAGGCCAACTGCTCAACTGTGTTCATAGATGCTTTATTCATTCATGATAGCCAGGAACTGGAAACAACATACATGTCCCTCAACCGAAGAAAGATAAAGAAAATGTGGTACATTTGCACAATGCAACGTTACTCAGTTGTTAAAAATGATGACATCATGCATTTTGTGACAAATGGATGGAACTAGGAAAGATTATCCCAAGTGATGTAACCCAGAAGGCCAAACATGGTATATACTCACTTATAAGCAGATATTGGCTGTCAAGTAAAAGAGAATCATGCTACAATCTACAGACCCAGAGAAGCTAAGTAACAAGAATGGCTCAAAAAGGAATGCATAAATCTCACTGTGAAGGTGAAACAGGATAGACATTGCCAGTAGACAGGAGTGGTCTAGATGGGAGGTGTGGATGGGAACAGAAGGAATCAGGCAGGGACACGATAAAGAGATAGAATAATGGGATAAAAAACTATAATTGAGGTGTTATCTCTGGAAAGAGCTAGAAAGCTAGTGCAATGGAAACACTCAGGAATCTATGAGGGTGGCCCTAGCTAAGCCTCCTAGTAATGAGAGATATGCAGCCTGAACCAGCCATCTCCTGCATATAACCAGACAAATTTTTCAGTAGAGGGACTGGGACACCAGCCCAGCCACGAAAACCATCTACCTACAATTTTTCTTGCCTACAATATGTGCTAGGGTAAAGGTGGCACAGAAATTGTGGGACTGACCAACCAATGACTGGTCTGATTTGAAACCCATACCATGAAAGAGAGCTCACCCCTGACAGTGTCTGGAAGGCCAGGACCCAGAGGTAGGAAAGCATAGAGACTTAGGATAGAACCAAACATTACAGAAGAAAGAAAGAAAGAAAGAAAGAAAGAAAGAAAGAAAGAAAGAAAGAAAGAAGGAAGGAAGGAAGGAAGGAAGGAAGGAAGGAAAGATTTGTCTACATATGAAGGAGTCCCAGGAAAATCTAAGTACATAAAGCCTAAAACTGTATGTCTGGCACATTAGCATTACAACACCAAGACAATGAAAGGAATCTTTTAAATAGCTGTGCTGTCAACAAAAGTTAACAGCTGGTTTTTCATTTTAAACAGTGTGTACCAGATGCCTTAAGCCAATGTATTCAAAGAAAGAAAGTAAATGAGAACCAGTGATACAGTACCCAGCAAAAACTATTGCTGTTAAAAAAAAGTCCTTGTAGGGTTGGTGAAAATCGTTTTCCATTCTGTAGGATGTCATTTTGTCTTATTGACTGGTTCCTTGGCTTTATAGAAGCTTCTCAGTTTCAAGAGGTCCCACTTATTGATTGTTGTTCTTAGTGTCTGTGCTACTGGTGTTATATTTAGGAAGTGGTCACCTGTGCCAATGCTTTGGAGGGTATTTCTCGCCTTTTCTATCAAGTTCAGTGTGGCTGGGTTTATGTTGAGGTCTTTGATCCACTTGGATTTGAGTTTTGTGCAGGGTGACAGGCTTGGATCTATTTGCATTTTTCTACACACTACCATCTAGTTATGCTAACACCATTTGTTAAAGATATTATCTTTTTTCCATTGAATATTTTGAGCCTCTTTGTCAAAGATCAGGAGTTCACAAGTGACAGAAGACTGATCCCTAAAATATATAGAGATCTCAAGAAACAAGCACCCAAAGCCTTAATTAACCCAGTTAAAAAATGGGGTTCAGAACTAAAAGGATATTCTCAGCAGAAGAATTACAAATGGCTGAAAGGCACTTTAAAAAGTGCTCAACATCTTTAGCCATCAGAGAAATGCAAATCTTTGAGATATCACCTTACACCTGTCAGAATGGCTAAGATTAAAAACACAGATGATAGCCTATGCTGGAGAGGACGTGGAGCAAGGGGACACTCCTCCATTACTGGTGGGAGTGTAAACTTGTTCAACCACTCTGGAATGCACTATGGCGGATTCTCAGAAAACTTGGAATCACTCTCCCCAAGGATCCAGCAATACCACTATTGACCATATACCCTAAAGATGCACAGTTGCACTCCAAAAGCATTAGTTAAACTATGTTCATAGCAGCATTATTTGTAATAGCAAGAACCTGGAAACAACCTACATTCCCCTCAACTGAAGAATGGATTAACGATCTGTGGTACATCTACACAATGGAGTACTACTTTGCAGTAAGAAAAAAATATGATATGCTTAAATTTGCTGGCAAATGGACAGATTTGAAGAATATCCTCCTGAGCAATGTTTCACAAAGCCAGAAATATAAGCAGGGGATTTGCTCACTCATTAGTGGACTTTAAACAAAAAGCAAAACACACTCAAGCTGCAAACCACAGCCACTGAACAGCTTGAGATCTGACCCATCTTGGACCAGCACTTGGAGTCCATTCTCTCTAGAGGAACATCTGACCCAGTCTTGATATTGGAATAAGGAAATTGGACTTGCCTGGAGTGGATGCTAAACTAACACACCTTGGGACCTCCTGCCCTTTCTGTGGAGGAGATGAGGAGATGGGGAGAAGAGAGAGTGACAGGTAGGGGTTAGGAGGGGGAAGGCAGTTTGGACAATGGGATACACGGATAAAAAATGAGACTTTATTCAAAAATAAAAACAGCCCTATTAGTACATCCTTGAATAATAAAGAGACGCATAAATAATTGATTGGAGACCTTTCTCAGAAGAAATTCCAAAGTAAATTCTTAAGGTCAATATAACAGACATTATAGTTAGTCACATTCTATAGACATTATAGAACCTAACAATGAATTGGGTTATTTCCAAACAGTTTTGTTTTCTTTATAGACCTACCTCTCACAGGCTCTGTATCTTCATTAGTAGCTTAGTAAATGTCCTGCTGGCTTCTCAGCAGACCAAAGTTATAAAGGACAACATTCCCATCCTTCATCACTCAACACAGAGGTGTCCTCTAGACTGGAGTGTTTTTCTTTTTGATTTAAACTTTTGATTGATTACTAAAATATTATTTTCTATTTTACTTTACTTTGGTTTTTTTTGCACTAGGTGTTGTGACCAATTGAATTACATATGATAAATTACATTTGCTTTCCTCTGCATTTTACAAAACTCAAAATTCAAATAAATTTGAAAGATGTGCATGTTATTTTTTTAACTTGTACCTGCAACATCAGTGCAAGGCTAATCTGACAAGCTCTGTGAAAACTTCATACAGATCTGAAGAAGTCTGATAAAGTCTTAAGAATAATTATTTAAACCTTTGTCTGAAGACATGTGAATAACTACTATGCTCCTCAACATTGCTCATATTTAATGCTCTTTGTTCAGCCTTTAATCTATGATTGAGTCTGTCGATGTGTGAAGATAAGGGACAGGCCAGGACAATTCCCAGAGTGTTTTCAAGCTTCAGATGTGGTTTTAAATCACAAAATTACATATACTTTATATATCAGACAACTTCCCATTTCTAGAAATAACTCTTCAATGTGCTTTATGTTTAAGCAGTTACAGTTAAAGGTGATCTGTACCACCATGCTTTTTCTAAATGTTTGTGTAAAAATCACTAAATGAAGTTATGAAACATTCATGAGCTTATGTAAGCATTACATGAGTGATTCTTGCAATCAACAACTTTATTATTGATTCAGAACTATCCTAAACCATAAAGACCATAGAATCACTTGCACTGTAAGCTAAATTCTGCCCTAGTACATATGATAGCCCACACACAAGGTCGAAGATGCCAATCATGGAAATATCGAACGTTATATGCTAGGTCATGAAATCAATCATGGCAATTAAAAAATGAAAAAATGCCACATAAAATGGAAAATGTTTTATTCCACTGTGAAACAGGAAAATTAAAAGTAATGTGACACTTCTTACTCAGTGATTAGGTTAGTAAAATTTAAAATATTTCTTCAGTGCTCTACAAAAATCACTGCAGCCTCGCTTTTATAACCTCCCTGAATATGGATGCAGACTCTGGCTTATGTCCTATCATACTAAATTGCTTTGAAAAGAAGCAATAGCTACACTGAAAAATTTATCCTCTGCTTTAAACTATCAATTTGAGAATCTGCACTACAGAAAGAAACAGTATCTGACATGATCTATAAACTTTCTTATTTCTGTATTGTTTGTAGGGGCTACTAACTATGCTTAATCTGTGTTTAAGATGTCAATAATTAAAGTTTTTCTTCAGGCAAATAGTGTAGGAGATTTTAGTGAGTCTTCACTGGGCCTGCCTTCACCTGCAGGCAGAGGGTGGGAAAGTAGGGATGACAATGCTGCCATTTTCCTTCCCATCAAGTGATGCCGATTGGCATAATCTGTGGGAGATCAGGTTGTACTATTAAAACTAGCAGAGCAGAAGCAGCAGGCACCTTCCTGAGTTTGGGTTCTTTGATGCTTGTTTTTTTTTTTTTTTGTTTGTTTTTTTTTTTTGGTGGGGGGTTGTTTTCTATTGTGTTAGCTGTTTTTCAGAAAGGATCTCCTCCTATGGAAACTCCTGATTTTCCTGCTGTCACCACTGAGTGCTGAGGTCATGGGTGCTCATCACCATAGCCAGCTATATTAGTTCAGAATATTCTGAACTAATGGAAAGGAAGATATGGAGACATAAATACTTTGTGGGTGTGTTTTCACGTCCACTCCCAGCTATCAGTGTTGACATCCTGTGGCATCAGTGGTCCTGCAAATGGGCTCAGAGAAAGGATTCTTGAGCTCCCTGCTCTAGACACATCCTCAGAAGCTGCCACCTCTACATTGGACTCTCTGAAAAAAAAATCCAGGAAGTATAGACACAGAGTATGTTAACTTGGAATTTTTAAACCCTTTCAGTCTAAACAGAAGGACTTTTGTTCTCCACATCATAACCTGATTGATGCCATGGGATGGCTCTAGTGTGTAAGGTATTTTCTGTTAAAAAATACATACTGCACTTATATGTACTATCTTTCTTTCATAGCTACAATGCCTCCTCAAGTAAAAAAGCAAATGTACTAGATTCTGAACAGGATACAACTAGTATTACTTTATTACTTTCTCTGTCTCTGTCTCTGTCTCTGTCTCTCTCTGAGTGTATGAGAGGGAGAAGGTGTGAAAACTGTATTTGATATTTAATTATTTATATATGTGACTATATATATTATTACATATATATTGAAACATAGGATGTTAACATATATGCATGTTGTACAAGTCAGAAAATAGTGACAAATAGATTTGAATAACCTGAAGGGCCCACCTAGAAGTGAAATCCGACTTTCTGTTAAAAACTTCTGAAATGGCAATACTCTAAATGAAGCATGTTTAAAATACTCAACCCCATTAGTCATCAGGAAAATGCAAATTTAAGACCATAATGGGATATCTTCTTCAAAAGAACTATAATTAAAAATAAATAAAAACATGACAGATGGTGTTAATTGGAAGCTGAGATTCCTATAAATGACGATAGGAGTAAGAAGATATGCAAATATTTAGGAAAACTTTCTGACATTGTCTATTAAAGCTAAACATACACATTGTTGGCCTAGCAACATGCAAGATACATGAGCATGGTTTCAAAGCATATTTTAAATGTCTGGGCCAGAGAAGCTGTCAGGATTAAACCATCATAAACTGAAGTAAGGAGCAAACACTGTGAGCTGCAGAAAGGCTGAGTAGCTGGCTGTTCAACTACAGTGACTTAAGTGTGGGCTGGAAAGGCAGCTCAGTAGTATAGACACTTGCTGCCAACAGTGACGATCTGGTGGTCTGAGCTTGAGCTTTGGGGCCCACATGATAGACATAGATAAATGAGCCCCCCTTCTACAAAAAAAAAATCTAACTTAAGATAGAATTACATCACTTTTCCTAGCCTTTCCGTCCTCCAGTCCCTTTCATACCTGCCACACCCCTCTCTCTCTTCTCCCTCCTGTGTTTCATACCCATGGTGTGGCAGTACATCTCAGCCATTGGAAATAAGTCAAATGTAATTTTAAATCTTTAAAAATAAATATAAGACTCCCATTAGTCACAAATATAGAAATTTAAAACAGGGATGACATGTTGCTACTTAGATACATAAATTTTATTACAGAAGACAATTTGGGGTCCTCAAATGTTTGGAATATGGAAGATACAAAGAAATCACTGGAAATAAGTGGAAACAAGTCTCCATAAAAATGGGAAAAAGGAAGCAGACCTCTAGTCAGGAGAAAAACGTTCCACCAGAAAGCTCTAGTCTGTTTGGTGAGGGCTCTGTGTAAGTTAAGACACTGGCAAGGAAAGAGAAGAAACTGTCCTTAGCAATACAGAAATTGTTGTTGACCTAAGCCAGACAACAAGTTTAGAGAACAGACCAGGAAAGTATACTGGGATGCATTTGTAAACAGAATGAGGAATATGGTCCGATGAGGCTTATTCCCACAACTTCATGTTCAAGTTAGGAAATTCATGGATATAATATGCAAGAACATAACTCTACACCCTGGAATGATCTTAGATCCTTGTCAAAATGCAACAGCCAATGTAAAGTTTGAAGCCACTGAGTAAGTTCAAACCAACAAACATGATGAAGTACTAAATCTTAAAACTATCTGCCTACTTTAGGGAAAAAATAAATCTTGCTAAATCCAAAGGTATTTGTAGTAAGAAAAGGACAGAAGAAGGACTCCAGTTATGATTGCCGTGACTCAACATCTCTATGGAGGTGATCACCAACACTATCAAAAGACAAATCACCTATAAGCATGAGGATTTATGACAGGCTAGTAATAATATGTATCCAGGAAGCTCTACAATGAATAATGCTAAAAATAATGGAATCAATATCTGAGAACAGTATGAATTAGTATTACTGATTATTTACCTCAATTTAACCAGGAAACAAGCAAACCAAAAAAGCAGAAAAATCTCAGATTATTCTTGTAACAAAAACAAATTTCTTGAAAAAATGCAAATCCTTCATGAAGAAATCCCTTATAAAAAACAGCCTTAATTGACATAGGAGGTGCCTTGAACCACAGGCTCTAAATCAACAATTATGGGTCAAAATACATTAAAAAGTATCTGTACTGAAAATCTTGTGACAATGATTTCCTAACAGCACTATTCATGTGAAATACAAATCTCATTAGGTCTTAAAAGTCATCAAGGAATGATTTAGTGTGTGGAAAGTATGTATAGGTTGTGTCTGAATCCTGTGCTGTTTCATATAAGTATGCAGAAATTTAGATATTTATAACTATGACCTCAGAGTTTTATAAGCCTTAGTAGTTTTCTCATTACATTTTTTTGTCCTAAGAAAAATAAATGAAATTACAAACCAGAGCCAATGAAAGAATTCTTTGGATTTAAACAAAATTTAGTTTGTAGTTTGATTGTGTTGACTATGGTACTCAAAACTTATTTTAGTTTCAAAGAAACAATACCAATGCCAACAGTGTCATTTAGGAAAAAAAGATAATACAAACACAGCCCCTAAATTATAACTCAGATACCAAATAACATCTGATAGATAATGGGATATGTCTCTAGTAATTTCACAAAACTAGCTGTCTGAAATCAAATTTTATGAATAGAAATGCTGCCTGAGAAGTGAACTGTAAAAGGAGCAAACCAGAGTTTGCAGAATTTTCTAAAATATAAAAATGTGAACAAATCATGTAAGTCAGAAGAATGACTATTGTGATTTTTAATGTTTCTTCTGGCACCACATAACCATGAAACTTTTATTATTTTGCAAAAAATATTATTTTATTGAAGTGAGAAAGAAATTTAGCTTAAACAAGTTTGAGATATTTGTCATAGCTTTGTTTATAATGCTTAAAATTCAAAACATGAATATCCAGCCTCTAAGAAAGTCTCAAGTGACAAATATTACATACTAAAGTGTAAAATCATATAGAAAGAAGTTTCAGTTTAGTATAAAGAGAAGCATATCATCAATTCCTATATACTTATATATGTCTTAATAGATTACATAACCCACGAACCTTTGTAAGCAGGATGTTGAAGGGACAACATCTTGACAAGGTGATAATATAACAAATGCAATTGAGTGTATTGCAGACTTCGAAGAATGAATGCTATTTGTGCCATTTAAGATGTTCCATGAAATGATTTTAGATCACAGGTTGTGTAATGAATCTCATTTAATGAGTGTTGCCATGAAGAACACAATATATGTTAGTAGTAAGTGAAGCACACTGCTGGGTCGCCCTGCCTGGAATGACCTGAAATAAGACTGCACAGAGACACACTGACAATGATAAACACAGAAAATTTTGCAAAGAATTTGATGGAAAGTTTAACAAGAAAGAGAACTAGAGCTCCCAGAGCAAGAAAAGCATGCCTGTATGTGTTTATATGCATAGATATGCATAGATATTCAAACATATGTATGAACAACATATATACAGCTAACTATAAATATGCAGAATTTAAATAGGCAAGTATAAAATAAGAAATTGAAAAAGTAAAAAATGAAGTGAAGCAAATTCAAAGTACAAAACAGATTATTATTGATTAGAAAATTACAAAAAAATTAAATGGAAAACCATCTTCAAATTCATTTAGGAATTTTAAACTCTAAACAATATGTAAAATATATGCAATCAGTAATAGAAAAATTCATAGTAGAGACTTCAAAATAACACTATAGAAGGCAAATGTATCTGGAATTTTTATCCATTAAATGATTTTCAACCCAGTCTGTTAAAAAGTTGAAAATATTTTTAGCCATATGCTACAAAAACTTATAACTATAAAAAATACCATTCAAACAAGAAAGTTCCTGGAAAAAGCAACTGTGTTTCTGCCAGAAGATTTTATCATATCTTCATGAACAAGTTATTTAAATATATGTCATTTCTCTTGGTAATCAGAAAAAGAAGGCATCAGAGTTCATTATATAAAGCTAGCATAGTCCCAATAAGAAAATCTATCAAATATGACACAAATTAAGAATAGTGAAGTACAGACTCACTTATGAATATGGATGTAAAACCATAAGTAAAATACTTACAAGTCAAACTCAGCAGTAAATTAGAAGAACAATAAACCATAACTGGGCAGAGTTCAACTGATGAATTTAAAGCAGTTAAATGTTAATGCAAAACAAACTTTCAATTGGTCAATTAGGAAACTCCATAGTACCACCTTCACAAATGATCAGAAAACACTATATTCAAAATTCATTATTAATAAACAGCTTTGATAAACTTAGTTCACATTTTTTACAAACTGAAGTGTGATATTGAGCATATACTTGAAGTTGACATGCAGGTAACATCAAATACAGATAATGAAAGGCAGTGTATAGATGCCACTTATATTTTACATATGTGGACACACATGAAAATAGAAAGAAAACCTACAATGAAAAAAATAGCAACATATACTTTTATCTTTCATGATGATTTTTCTGGATGTTTTGACTATTATTTAATGAAACTAACATTGTTTCTACATCTAGCTGTAAAGCTGGCACTTGACTGTGCTGTATATCTTTGTGCCTACCAGAAAATCTCCTTCTCTACCTAGATAGGCTTTCCAATCAGTAAATTAATAATTCTAATTAACATCTCCTTGATGTTTTTGTAAGTAAACTATTTTACCTAAAACATTTTTTGTAAAATAAATAAAAACAGCATATATGAAAAGAAAGTTTGCACGATTGAGATTTATATATAACATAACAGACCATATATTCAAGATACCAATTAATAACATATAAAATCAACTGTTTATTAATAAGAACAATATCCAAAAATGCTGAAAATATGGTTTTTGTACTAAATAAATTCATTTATTTATCTGCATTGAATAACAAAAATAATGTTACATGTCAGCTATTGTTCAACAAACCATGAAAATACAAGAATTTTCAGTCACATTTATTTTATTATTAAAAAATAAAATTAATTGTGGATGGTTGGAAATATAGTCCAAACTCTAAGTTTATAATAAGGGAATTATTTCTTAAAAGTATTTCTGAACTTTGAAACAAAATGAACTTAAGGTGCCGGTTCTGGGGCCAGGTGCTATCTGTGGTGTGTGTTCCCACACACTCAACAGCAGACAGAGATAAACTTTGGCTCTCAGGGTCACCCCAGCTGCTGCTAAGGGAACTTGCATGGCCACCCCACCTCCAACTTCTCAAACAGAGAAGGACTAAGGACTCTGAAAGCCAGAGCAGAGTTGGAGATTGAACAGACCTTTTGTTCAGAGGTGACAAGAGACACACAAGCCTGTTTGCCACAACTGACCAGGAGCCAACAAATCGTGAACCACTGAAGCCATGGGCAGATCCCAGGGCAAAAATATATATAATAATATAAAGAACAACAAGGTAACTCCAGAACAAAGCAGTAGTCCTACAACTATAAGACCTGAACTGAGTAATGAAGAGGAAACACAAAAATTCCTTTATGATGATCATTGAAGCTCTCAAAGAAGACATGAAAAATTCCCTTAAAGAAATAGAAGAAAATACAACCAAAAAATTGGAAGAGATGAACAAATCTATGAAAGAAAACCAAGAAAAAGTAAACCAAAAAAATGAAAGAAACATGCCAGGAACTAAAAACTGAAATAGAAGCAATAAAAAAGGTACAAAATGAGGCAAAGATGGAAATAGAAAACCTGAAGAAAAAAGGAGGAACCACAGATACAAGCATAACCATCAGAGTTCAAGAGATGGAAGATAGAATCTCTGAAGTTGAAGACTCAGTAGCTCAAATAGATATATCAGTCAAAGGAAATACTAAAACCAAAAAAACCATAACACAAAATGTTCAGGAAATCTGGGACACCATGAAAAGATCTAAGTTGAGAATAATAGGAATAGAAGAAGAAGAAGAATAGCAGTTCAAAGGCACAGATAATGTATTCAATAAAATCATAGAAGAAAACTTTCCTAACTTGAAGAAGGAAATGCCTATAAAGATACAAGAAATTATAGAACAGCAAATAGAAATGACCCGAAAAAAAAGTCAGTGTGTCACATAATAATCAAGCCACAAAACATACAGAACAAAGAAAAAATTTTAAGAGCTGTAAAAGAAAAGGGCCAACTTACCTATAAAGGCAGAACCATCAGAATAACACCTGACTATTCAATGGAAACAAATGAAAGCTAGAAGGGCCTGGTCAGAAGTTATACAGACACTGAAAGAGCATGGCTGCCAAACTAGAATATTATATCCTACAAAATTATCAATCACCATAGATGGAATAAACAAGATATTTCATGACAAAGTCAGACTGAAACAATCTCTATCTACCAATCCAGCACTACAAGAGTATTAGGGGTAAAACTTCAATTTTAGGACCCCAGATACACCCATGAAACCACAAACAATCAATAACTGCATAGAAGAATACTCCAGAGAAAGGAAATACAAACAAGTTACCACCAAAAATGGCAAGAAATATCAATCAGTAGTCATTAATATCCTTTAATATCAATGGACTCTACTCTCCTATAAAATGACACAAACTAACAAGATGGATACAAGAATAGAAGCCATTCTTCTGTTTCTTACAAGAAACACACCTCAACCACAAAGACAGAAACAGGCTTAGAGTAAAGTGTAGTGGGAAATCAGGAACTATACATGTGAACGGATGGCGTCGGAGGGCTGGAGCTGAACGGGTCATGGTCAACTGGAAAGAGTCCCAGAAGTAGACTGCCAAGGGAGAGGACCAGGACAGGAAGCCGGCATTCTCTCCTGCAGGGCCGGGACCTCTTGCGAGAGTTCTGGAACAGTGGCACAGTTTTTGGACTGATGACGCGGCTTCCAGCTGGTTCCCAGTTCCGGCTGGTGGTGTGGGTTTTCGGAGGTGCGGCATGTGGGTGAGGAGCTTTCATTAGAAACACTCCAGTGCGCTACAACCTTACCCCTTCACCGTTTCTTAAAACCTTCTCTGTTTTGTAAGTGATTCTCACAAAATAAACCTCATTTAAAACATATCTCATGGCGGGTTTGTACCATGATAGTAAAGGGTTGAGAAAAGATTTTCCAGTCAAATGGTCCCAAGAAACAAGCTGGGGTTGCCATTTTAATATCTAACAAAGTAGACTTTAAGCTAAAAGCAATTAAAAGGGACCAAGATGGTCATTACATGTTCATCACAGGAAAAATTTATCAAGAGGAGGTTTCAATCCTGAATATTTATGCCCCTAATATAAGGCCACCTACCTATGTAAAAGAAACACTGTTGAAGCTTGAATCCTACATCACTTATAACACTCTAATAGTGGGAGACTTCAGTACCCCACTTTCAACCCTGGATAGGTCAACCAGACAGAGACTCAACAGAGAAATAAGGAGTCTAAATGAGGTTATAATGCAAATAGATTTAATAGATATCTACAGAAGCTTCCACCCAAATGCAAAGAAATATACATATTTCTCAGCTCCTCATGGAACTTTCTCCAAAATTGACCACATAGTTGGTCATAAAGCAAGTATCAACAGATACAAAAAAATGAAAATAATCTGTTGTAACATATTGGACCACCAGGGCCTAAAGTTAGAGTTCAACAACATCAAAAATCAAAGAAAGCCTACAAACTCATGGAAACTAAACATCACTCAGCTGAACCATCTCTGGGTCAAGGAAGAAATTAAGAAAGAAATCAAAGTCTTCCTAGAATTTAATGAAAATGAATCCACAACGTACCCAAACTTGTGGGACACAATGAAAGCAGTCTTAAGAGCAAAATTCGTAGCATTAGAGGCTTACATGTAAAACCTAGAAGGTATTAACTCAACTATGTTCATAGCAGCATTATTTGTAATAGCAAGAACCTGGAAACAACCTAGATGTCCCTCAACTGAAGAATGGATTAACAAACTGTGGTACATCTACACAATGGAATACTACTCAGCAGTAAGAAAAAATGATATCCTAAAATTCACAGGCGAATGGATGGATTTGGAGAATATCCTCCTGAGCGAAGTATCACAAACTCAGA